>PVKM010008869.1:0-38086 GCA_004027735.1 Carollia perspicillata | reverse complement strand
CACTTTTCATTATAACTATGAGACATTGGTCAGTGCTCAATGTTCACCTGTCTTGGTCTTTTGTGATGTATTTTCATTATCTGTGAGTCTTGTTAAATGTTAAATAGCAAGACTAAGTTAGCAACACAGTCACATATTGGAACTTTCTTCTCACATGTTTGGCTACATACAAATTGTAGAGCTTCTCATTGTTGTTAGTAGCTTTTGTTGCTTCATTTTTTGTTTTGTTTTCTAGTCTAAAAATGACTGAAAATATGTGTTTGGAAGAAGAATATTGACCAGACAACCTTACTGTTCCTCCTCAGTTTAATTCTATTTTAGCCAGATTTTTCTTGGTGAGAGGCCCCTGACATCCCTGTTCCTAAAGAATTTAATTTAGAAAAGTTTCCATTATTAATACTTCACCTATCCCTCTGAGATATAAATCTTTCCCCAGCTTCTTGCTAATTTTGTCATCCCCAAAATGTCTTTAGCTAAGTTTTTAATATAACCCTAAAGAAACATAGCACCCATACCTCCTAATCTCTATGACTGCAAGGCCAATTTCCATTCAGTTCTCATTAAGGAACGTAGATGGCCTAATCACACTGACCAATGTTTTTGAGTATTTTCCACTAACTCACCACAGTATTTGAAAACTCTCCTTCCTTTTGTTTCAGTAGAGTTAAATTCATTCTCTTTTCCATACTGCAGTAGTCTCATCCCCTATGTCTTAAATACAGTCTTGAATAAAGTCTTCAATGTCTATTTAACTCTTTTACAAATTTACTCTGACAATATAACTTGTATTCTCTAAAGACATTTGTTTAGGAAACCCACTGTTTTGCACAATAAACTTTCCTTCCATACCCCAGGACACTTAAGATCTTTCTCTTTCTCTTTAAATTTAGATTTTCTAATCTGTACTTAAGGCAAAAAAAAAAAGATACTATCCTTAAAGGCATATCATGTATTTATACTTCAATTTTATGAAAATAGTATCTAGCTATACTTGGGAAATCTAATAATTCCATTTAAATGCATAAAGTACGGAATACATCAGCATTAAGTGAATGCATAAAGGAATATAACTAAGTGGAATTTATGGCATCAGTTCTTAACCAACTTAATATCAAGCTTTTGGGTACTCTCATTTTTTTCTCTCCCTTCTTCTTTCTACTAGAATGTAAACAGTACTAGACTTTAATGTCCTTGAAGATGAAGATAATATCTTACATTTTTTATACCTCTTCTGGAATGGAGTAAATATTGAACAGTTTCATGTTCGTTTACATGAACTGTTCGCTACTGAAATCACAGACATTTACCTCTTTTGCCAGCATTATATTTTGATTATAAACAATGCAAGTAACAACATCAGCCAGTATTGAATCATAACAATTATCCATAATACTTGGTATTAACTCTTGAGATACTGAAGTAACAAGTCATGTATTAGAAGACAGAGTTTCAGAATATATGTAATCATGCATACTTGGACAACAATAAAAATGTTTAAAAAAGAATATTTGTAATAATAATAATAATAACTAGTCTTAATGTAGTATATAATACCTGCCGAACACTCTTCTAATTGTTTTATATGCATGAATCAAATTATTTAATCTCCAGGACAAACTTTCTTTCCTAAGAAATAGATATGATTATTCCAGTTTACAGATGAAGAGACTGAGCCCAGAGTCCAATATACTCTGTCCAATTCCACCTAGTTAGAAAGTTGACAGAACCAGAACTCAAGATCTTTTGTTTCAAAGTCTGTGATTTTTACCGTATTTAATTTTGGATTATACAACTGAGACCTAGGCTATTAAATTCCATGCACCCAGGACAATTAAACAATTTACCCTGAACCTAAAGCCACCAAAATAAACAAGTGAAACCTTTCTTTAGATGAAACAGCAAAGAAGTGTGACAGCACAACTGATAACATGACAAGTCATTGATCCACCAGGTGACGGAAACCATACAAGGGCCACCGAGCGCTCCTTTTGTTGAGAAAATTACAGCAGCTGCAGAGAAAATACAGAGTGGACGCATTATCCAAAGGGCACGGATGCCCCCGATGTTGCTGATGAGAGTGTTGGAAGTAGGGGGACAAGTGTGAATACACAACACAAAATCTCTTTTGTCATGGTAGGTCAAAAATATTTGATTGGCTGGGTAGAGAGGAGGAACACAATGCCAGCTGAATAACTAACTTCTTCTTATATTGTGGTCAACAACCCTGAAATACAGGCCAGGCCCAGCTGGGAGGCAGTTTACACTAGAAGGCTACGGATAGAGTACTGGTCTCAGTACAGAAGCTTCACCAAAAGCAAGAGGGGAGGGAGGGAAATCTGCACAAGAATGAGTATTTTTTTTTTTCTGCTGGAAAACATCAGATTTCTAATCAATGGACTTTTGAAGGCATTTATATCATATTGCAGCATATTAGATCTAAGAGGTTGATTCTAAAACAAGCTGATGAATGATGATGAAATTGAGGCAGGAAAATAAGAAGCTAGGAAAATTCCTTGGCAAGTGAAATAGAGGAACTGAAAAAAATAGCTGAACAGACCGGCGGAGCAATCCACGGCCAGATAAAAAATCACAAGGTCTTACCTTACACATTCCACACTGTGCTGGGGCAGACCTGCCTGCGTTTGGATTCCTGTTTGGTGAGGTTCTTTTGAGGTGGAACTAACCAGAGAATGGCCTATATGGTCATATTGATGCATCACAACATTAAAGGACATGCCTGGACAGTTGAAGAATATTCTATTGAGATCTTGCCCTGACACTGCCCCTAATAACCTCCCTTTAAAAAACAGATACAAATCTTTAAGACAGAAAACTCAGTGCTCTCTCTCTCCCTCCCCCTCCCTCTCTCCCTCTTCCTCTCTCTCACCTGTGCCTTCCTTCTACATGCATGTATCTTTGCTTTCTCTCTTCTAAGATCTAAGGGTCCCCACAGAATGGCAACCAGGGAAACAGGAAGCAGCCACAGCTCAACCTTGGCTAACCCCCTGAACTTGTCTCCAAAACCCTTCTTTTGTCTCTGGGACATATGTCCCGTGTCCATGCAGCCCAGCAGGTCACTTCTTCTGCCTCTGTGACTTTCTTTCTAAAAGGCCAAGGCAGCTCTCTGTGCAGCCTGCTGGAATCTTCTCTTCGAGGGTACTTTCACCACGCTTGCTACATAAACTTCCTCTTGCACTAGAGTCCTCGGCTCTGAGTTCTTTCTTGGATGAACACAAGAACCAAGAGCTGACATGGCTGGTAATAAAATAGGTGCTGAAACTGCCTTATGGGAAAAATCCAGGTCTCTTGTCCAAGTGGAATAAACAGAAAGTTAACACAATAAATGACACACGAGATGGAGACCACAAGATAGACCAAATGGTCGGATATTTTAGGGCTTTATATTTGTGCTTTAATTTCGAATGTGTAACTTTAGAAAGACATCAGAATTCTATCCCTCACTATGATACAGAAAACAGATGCTTTCACAATCAGTTTCCATGTGCTGTTAGAGAAAACCAAAGGTTCACAATGGAGTCATTTGTGCCAAAGCCCCCAATATAAAAACTAAGATTTATACCTCACCTACATGCTATTTCATTCTCTCCCAGAAATACAGTCTCAAACAACTGGTGTGGAATTTTCTGTTCAACACCAATGAAGTGATCTCTCCTGGTTGGCGCCCTTCCATCCTCCATAGTAAGAAGCAGCAATCTGCATGATAAAAACCCTGAAGTCCCTTCCACTGAAAGAAAATGGCCTGGTCTAAAAATAATCTACTCTTTTCATTGTTGGTTTCCTTGCCCGGCCCTCCTCCCTATAAAAACCTTAACACCTTACACAACCCCCGTGAGCTCCCTTCTAGGTGGTATATGGGATGCTGCTTCACTCAGGGATCCCCTAATAAAGCCAATTCGATCTTCAAGTTTAACTCGTTGAATTTTGTATTTTAACAATGCTCTCCTTTAAACATAACTTTCAGTAGATAAGAACGTTGGATAGTGAATCTATTCCCCGTGTATGTTGTGCTTGTGTTTGACTAAAAGCTGACATGTTGACTTACTTTGTAAAAAGCTTCTTTAAATGGCATATTTATGCCAGCTGTGTGGTCATATCAGCGTATACCAGCTACAGTAAATAAAGTGACTTTCTGACTAGGTAACACTTTCATCAGCAGGAGTGTCGCAATGAGGTTCTTAGAGAAACCATGTGAGTAAAGTCACTTCATCCTCACTTTTCCTTGGGCGTGTATGTCATCGTAATAAGCTGAGTTGCTTTGGTTTTAGATGTATAACCATCCCAATACTGTCTGGAAAGCAAACTCATCATTGTCAATACCACGGTGCCTTAAACAATTTAAGTTTCTACTTATTGGGAATATCCTGTTTTCTTGCTACTGGCTGGAATAGTGTCATATAAAGTTTCTCACCACTTAGTACATTTTTATTTTGCATGCATTGAATATTGGTGAAAAAGGTTAAACTATTACAATAATTCTGACTTTCAAAACTAATTTTGTACAGAGGAATTCAAAAACAATTCCAAATATATCTGTGTTCATTATAATTTTACATGACTTTTACATAAAATATTTTACTTTAATGTGTACTTTCTTGCTGAAATATAGCAAAGAAAATGAGTATAAATTATGTGTATAATTTGATGAATTTTTATAAAGCTATTACAATTGTATAACTAATATCCACATTAGAAATATAACATTATTAATGCCACAAAATTGCTCCTTGGACCCCATTCAGTTATAAAACTCCGACCCTGAACCCAAACACTTCAGATCAATTTGTCCTTTATTTGAACCTAATGTAAATGGAATCTAAAGTGTATGTTCCTTAGTATCTGGGTTATTTTGCTCAACATTATTTTTAAGATATTCTTCCATGTTGATTCCCACAGTCTTTATTTACTTAACCTTATTTCTTCTTAGTATACAATTATAATACACTGTAGTAATTCTACAGTAAACAGGCATTTTGTGATGTTTCAAATTTGGAATATTATAACTAGAGCTGTTTAGATTGTCTTGTACACATCTTTTGTTGGATATATGTTAGAGAGATATCAAAGTGTAGAATTTCTGGATTTAAGTGAATTTAAGTGAATCTGTACATTCTGTTTTATTGGATACTGCCAAATAGCTTCTTTGAAGTGAAAATATACAAATTTACATAGAACTAGAATATTTGCCATTTTCTGACTTTTTCTTCATATTCATTATGGTGAATATGTAGTGATAGCATCTCTTGTGGTTTGAATTTGCATTTTCCTGAAGGGAATGACGTTTATAGGTTTCCGTGTTTATTGACCGTTTTTAAAATGCTCTTTTATGAAGCTCCTGTTCAAGGTTTTGGTCTATTCTTCTGTTAGCTTATTTGCCTCCTTTTAATTGACTCTTTTTTATAGATGCCAGTGTTCTAGTGAAATTCCCTGCTTTCTCCTTTATTTTCTTAAAGCCCTTGACAGCTACTTCCATTATGCGAATCATTGCAGATCTGAGTTGGCTGTGGTTTTCTATGGTTTTAGTTATACTTGTTTATTATGTTTAGTAATTTTGTTTTAATAATAGACACTGCATTTTTTAATCTCCAGGTAATATTAGCTTTCTTGAGAGATGATTCATCTTCAGTCTAAGGCAAAGTGCAGGCTGATCATTTTAACCTAAATTGAGACAATGCTAAACCCACATGGACTGTAGGCCCAGCAAAGGTGGGAATGATTGATTCGTACCTGTCCACCCAGGGTTTTTAAACTCTGCATCTCAGGGCCCCTCCCCTGGTTGATACCTTACTCCACAATTTTCTCACAATATTGAGAGAACTCTGCCTGGTTTTAGAATTTAGGATTTTAGAATATCAGGTTCCTTCCTTGTAAAAGACTTGCTTGGTGCATGTCCTGCATGCATGCTTGAGTCCACATTCCCACCAAAGATCTAGGTCCACTGCCAATAGTTTTCTGCCAATACAAAGGTCTAGTCCTAGGACACTTGCTCAGCAGTGCAAAGTCTTCCAGAATAAAAGTGGTCATGATGCCAGCTGAACTCTCTCAGGTTCCTTCATCTCATCAGCCCCTCCAGATCCCACTGACACCGCAAATATCTGATACCTTCAGAGAGGCGACTTCCCCAGTTAATCTGCCTTGTCTAGTTTTCTATGGTTGGAATACAGACCTGATGCAAACTAGTACATCCCACTTAGAAGCAGAAGCTCAATCACAATGCATTTAAAATATACTTTATACATTTATATATGCATGTATTCATATACATGCATAAAATAAATAACAATATATTGAACTAACATTATATTTAAGTCTAATATTTAGGATTTGAGACATTAACAATAAGAAGGGAATGGATAGATGTGTGACACAGAGGCTATAGTTAGAGTTTTTCCATGTGCAAGTTTGAAATATTTCATAATCTACTTTAAATGAATGCCTGCTATAATGCATGCATTCAAATAGAGTCTGCTTCACTTTTGCTGTAGGATAATGAATATTCTGTCTAGGCCATTATTTCATAATCTCACTAGGCGATTCCTATCTGTGGGAACACATCTAAAATTGGTGTTAAAAAGAAGAATATTATTTTATTTTTCTTAGTAAAGAAAAACAGAAGTAAGGAGCTAAAATAAAAGTTAAATCTTAAACGTGGACTTAAATAGGAATGTATGCAGGTGAAGTAGGGGGAAGAGAAAACAGTAAGTAAACCTGTAGAATGAGAAAGTGCATTTAGCTTAAAAAAAAGGAAGGAAAAAACTCTCTTCATTCTATTATTGTTCCTTTATGTTGTAATTAACTTTATGAAGCTATGGGTTTAATTTTCATGTTGATTTGAAAATATCAATGAACAAACATCTTGTGAGTTTTTTTTCACTCTGCATACCTAAAGTTTAGTCTTATCCTTTACGTTTAGTCTCATGGAACTTTATTTTTTTTTCTGATACAGTCCTCTGTATCCCTAGTCATTTTTTTTCAAAAATGGAACCATTTTCCTGTGTCATGTGCTACTTACTTATTTTTTTCTGCCCGGTTAGTAAGAATGATATTGGGAAATGCCATCAATGATTATTTTAGGAATCTGAGCAAGTATGTCCTACTTTATCTTATAGATCACAATCTACACAATTGTCACAATGTGTTTAATTTCCCAAAAAGTCACCATCTGATTTTATTCATTTTCTTAAAGGAATACTGTCTACAAATTTACAGTAAGTTGTTAGCTGTGCCAGAAACAAAATGGCTCATTCCTCCCAGGCACATGCTCTTAGGCAGATGTAAAAGCACATTGACTTGACTTTGTAATCCACCAGTTATTTCTTTTACTTGTTAGAATAAACAGCAAGAAGTAAAGTTAACCTAAAGTCATATATTTTAGTTACCGTTTTTACTTATTTAATTCATGTGTTAAAATTCATATACATATTTCTACAGATGTAATATGCTTAAATTGAAGTTTGAACATGTTATATTCTGAAATCACACATTGAAAAAATAATTATTTAAAATATGCCTGATTTTAGTATACAATTGTTTTCTATAAACCCATTGTAATACTAATTCTTTACTATTATTATGTTATACATAACTTGATATTGATAATAGATATATTCAAAAGCTATCCACACACTTTATAAGCAAAACATCATATTCAGACATGATTAAAGTAACCATTTGATTTTACAAATATTTTCATAAGATAAACTTTTAAAAGGAATGCATGTAGTTTATCAGAGTCAATATCCTTATTTTTGGTTACAGATACTATAGAATAAATTAAATAAATGGGAGGAAATTTCTTGACCTAAGAAGTCATAAACTTTGTATAATGACAGAAATTATGTGCAATTAATTACAAGGCATTAGCTGTTTAAATTCTAAGATATTTCTAATTCACAGAAATATTTTAGAAGATTAAAAACAGCGAGTCCTTGTATAAATGCTCTTTAGAGTTTTACTTTCCACTTCAAGAAAGAAATCTCACTATGTTCTAGAATAGTTAATGTTAAGCTATATAATTTTACTAGCATACCAATTATAGTGTACAAATCTGAAAATTCCTGAATACTGACTTCCAGAAGCTGCTTTAAAAGCTTTCTTTATATAAGAATATTTTTCTTTCCAGAGTAAAAATGACTTTTACAGCTAAAGTTTTATTATGAGTCATTAAGATGAATATAGAATCTGCTTAATGAAGTTCTTATATACAGAAACAACACTCAAATCTGTGTATACGATGCTTAATGAAAATTTTTAACAAACAATTCTGATTTCCACACCCAAAGCAAAACAAAGAATTTCAAAAATACTAAGACAAAAGCTATTTGGTATGCTTTTTAATTTTTTTCATTGGCTCTTGAGATGTAGTACATTTAGTTTATCACTTCAAGTGGAAAATTCCTGATTGTTTTTGCAAAGCTGTCCTACTGAATATTTGTCATAGGACTAACTCAACCTCAACCATTTAACACCAGCAACGTCTAATCAGTTTGTGACTACTCTAGTGTATTCAGTTGAACAGCATCTGCCCACCCCTCCAAAAATTGTGTCCATGAAGAACATAAAATAAGGACATTTTTTAGAAACAGGGTGTTTGCATCTATAGTTAAGAATCTTGAGATTAAATCATTTTAAATTTAGGGAGCGCTGTAAATCCAATGACTGGTATCCTTATAAAAAGAGGGAGCACAGAGATACAAAAAGAAAGAAGGTTACATGAAAACTGGAGATAGAAATTGAAGTCATGCTGTAACAAAACCAAAGGATGCCTGGGGCCAGCAGGACCTGGAGGAGGCAGGAAAAGATTCTTTGTGGAGCCTTCAGAAGGGAAGTATGGCCGACATCTCGGTTTCAGGTTTCCAGCCTGCAGACATGTACATCTTTGTTGCTTTAAACATCCAGTTTGTGATGCTTTGTTATGGCAGCCCCAGGAAACTAAGACACCTTGTAGGCATTGATTTGAAGAGTAGCCTCACAAGAGACACTCTGGAAACTTGGTTTATTAATGCCACACTAGAAACTTAGCTAGCCTGTGGATGGTAAGAAGAAAGTCATGGACACACAAGGAGAAAACAAGCCTGCCAGTAGTTGTTGGAGCTAATTACAGAGGGACAGAAAAGCAAAGTATGGAATTTTGTAATCTAGTATTCAACAATTAATATTTGTAAAATAAATATTTCTAAGAACCTAATACATGCCAGACAATGTGCTAGGCACGAAGAATATAACAGACTGAATCAATCAATAAGTAAATAAATAAATAACCAAAAACTAGTGTCTGTTCTTAAGTTGCCTTCAATCTATCCTCCAAAAAGGAGAAAAATAATATAGTTCACGCACGTTACTAACTGCTATAAGAAGAGTAAGTACAAGTTTTATTCAAATATGCTAAAATCTACAGTGCCATATAGAAAATGTTTCTCAACCTTAGTTAACATTGATATCATCTAAAAAACTTTACAGAAAAATATAAGCCACATTTTTAAAAGAAATGCTGATTTAACTGGTCTTTTTTTTTGTTTGCCACTTGCGTTTTTTGTTGTTGTTTTTCAATGTTCCACCTTGCTGTAAACAGCAGAACTGGGAAATTCAGAGGTCTGGCTTTCAGGCCTGGGGCTCTTTTCACCTCCTGGTTGTAAGGTGAGCCAGGGGTGCTGTTTGCTCACAACACAGAATGGAGTGTGCCTGGGTGCTCTGCACAACGGCCATCGGCTGCTCCCACAGCTGGTTTGGCATGGACTGGTTGGGCAGCGTGGCGCAGCTGCACCCACAGAGAACTCAGTTACAAGATCTGGACCAGCAACCTGTCCTCTCACATTCGAATGAAACTGACTCCAATCCCAATCTATTTATAGTGGAAATTTCATGTCTCCCAGTTTTAGTCAGTATCCAGAAGTAATCTGTCTTTTTATTACTCACACCTGGGTCAAGGCTCTTGCCTTCAGTTCTCTCCCTTCATTAATGTTCTCACCACACCTGACTAAATTAAGTTATCATAGATTTGTGATACATGCCCTTTTCTGTAATCAATGCACAACAGAGTTTTGTGGAGGTAAGACTTTATGAAATGTATTGTGTTTCCCTCCTCTGTGTCTCTGTCTTTCTTTCACATTCACACCTGCAGACACACATACCCAACACACACACTTGTTATAAAGTTTTATTAAAGTAAATTTAAAAGGAAATATTAAATAGTATGTGCCAACTTTTGGGTGGTAATGTGCACAAAAATACTGGATATCACAGAAATATTTATTTCAAAGCTCAATGAGATTTTTTCTTTGCCTTTTTTAATATTAAAATCCTGATTATCCTTTTTATTAAATCTATTAGCTGTTTGAAATGTATCTGCTTCTATTTTGAACATTTAATGACTTCTCTAAATCTAACTGAAAGCACTGACCTTGGAATTAACCACGAGTTCCCTTACAGACCTACCTAATCTTCAACACGAGCTCAGAACCACATTAGAAGCTTATGAATATTGTTTCAGTCTACAATTTTGAAGACCCAAAGGCGTAACAGGAGAAATCGTGCCTGCAGTTGTGGGTCTCCAGCTCATCCTTCCACATTGGCAGAGGCAGAACAAATGAATGAATTGTGCTAGGGGCTGCCATCTGATCTCGCTTTTCAGAATAGCTTTCCTACTTTCTCTTAAACATGCCATGACTCCACGTCACCTACAATGACTTCTCTACGAAGTGACTACACCGTGTACAAATACTATTTTTAAAGTTTCTTTCTAATGATCCGCTTCCATGCCTCAGATGACCAGTGTGTAACTGGCATTTCAAAAACATTAGTTCCTGCTTCTTTTCTTTGAACAAATCAGAAAATTCTGGGGATTGGTAAGATAAATTTTGAGAAGTAAATTGACATCAAATTCTGTATAAATTTAAAATGACAGCATTTAGACCTGATGCTGTAGGGGGAAATATTCATCATGAGGTTTCTGAATGCAATATGTAGGTAGGAATTATAAAAACAACATATGTAAAATTGTCTTAAAGCCAATACATTATCAGTAACATTAGGGAAGTATACTAGGTATGAGCTAATAATTCCAGGTCCAGGTGCTTGGAAATAGAAATAAAGAAAAATGCTTGACTTTGAGTAATTTGGAAGTAAAAATATATAATGATTGATCAACCTATTTGAATGAAAGGCAATTCAAAATTTTGTAATCAAGAACAATTGGAAGATGAATAATGTCAAAGTTAAACACCTGGAATAGGAAGAATACACAACTTTAAAAGCCTCTATAAAATTAAAGGCTTTTAAAGTTTTAAAGTTTAAAATCCTAATGTTATAGGAAAACACTTCAATGGATATCTCTTAAGCATAACTGTGTGCATAGAGGTGGGCTAAACTTTGTTATTACAGGTGTTGTGATAAAACTATATAAATGTAGCACACTTTTCTTCAGGGGGAAATCTAGTACTCATCTACCTGGAACACCCAAATTTAAATGGCTAGTACCAAGATAGAAAGCAGACACAGAGACAGAGACAGACAAAGAGAAAGAGAGAGGACGGGAGATAGTTTGAGGACAAAACAATTTAAAGTTTCTATCAAATGTCCCCAATTCCATAAGGGGAAAGGAAAAGATAAGGGCTGGAGAATCATCCATCAAAAGGGTTGTTCTTCAAATAGCAATCAAACATTTGCAACAGAATCAGAGGATGAAAGGGGTGAGTAGGATGAAAATGGGCACAGCTGCATAACCTCACTGAAGATAACTGATCATTAAACAAAAAAGCCCAGCTTAAAGAAAATAGAGGAATGAAATATATATATGTTCAATGTGGCCTTACACTGGAATTCTTGAAAATTTCTTGAGTTGAAACATTGTATAGAATGTTATTAGTAAGTCCTTGATTACTAGCTATATTATTGATAAGCAGGTATGCTATCATTAAAACTTGTAAATTGGGGGAATAAAATGCTGCATTGTTCTCTCCATTAAGCATTGGCCAAGTCGAAGAGAAATTGTAATCTGAATTGTTTTAGTACAAGTATCCTCTGCCTGTTCTGTGTCTCCCCAAGAACCAGAAAGCTCAAGAGGTATCCTGAACAAAAAAATATCATCAGTTCCTTCTTGGTTTACTCAATTTCCTACTAAGGAATTCCCCTGCTTTTCTGTCCATCAACAATTTAGTCTCAACAGAGTAACCAGAGTGACCTTTTAAAAACATATTTTGGAGTATGCCATTCATCAGCTCAAAAACTTCCAAAGCCTTCACATCTCACTCAGAATAAAAAGTCAAAGTCAGCCCTGGCTGGTGCGGCTCAGTGGATTGAGCACCAGACTGCAAAGCAAAGGGTCGCCGGTTTGATTCCCAGTCAGCGCACGTGCCTGGGTTGTGGGCCAGGTCCCCAGTAGGGGATGCGCTAGAGGCAACCACACACTGATGTTTCTCTCCCTCTCTTTCTCCCTCCCTTGCCCTCTCTCTACAAACAAATAAATAAAATCTTAAAAAGAAAAGTCAAAGTCAAATGATTTAAAATATCTTACCTCAGCTCCATCCTAGCTTCATGTTGCTCTTCTGACATGTCAGAGAAGTTGCTGTCGTAGGCCCAGGAGGATTGCTCCTCTCCTAGATGTCCCATTCCAGGCAAGGCCTGCTCCTGCTCTAGTATCGATTTCTTAGTCAGTCCTTTCCTAGCACTGTGTTTATTAAAGTGCCAACACCCTTACACACCAAATCCCTGCAACACCAAGACACTGTGCTTCTACTCTACCTTTGGCTTCTATTTTTATTTTTGCAAGGTATTCATCACCTTCTAAATATCCTATCATGCACTTACTTTTATGCGTATTATTTATATTCTGCTTTTCTTAACTGATTTCTTTATCTCCATGAGAACAGGAGTTTTTGTTTCTTTTTTCACTGATGTGCCTGTAGCAGAGTACCTGGCTCATTGTTGGTGTTCATTAAATGTTGGCTGCATGTAGTCTTTGCGCTGCTGGTGGATGGCAGTTTGCTCCATTCGCGGAGGGTGCTTTATCCCGACTGTTCCCCCGCCGCTCTCCACTGTGGTGGTACTGCAAACAGCTGGCTGAGCGAAAGAGAATCAGGAAGTTACTCCTCCTTGATTAATAATTTATATGGTTGCCCTGGCTGCCGTAGCTCAGTGGATTGAGCACGGGCCTGCGAACCAAACAATCGTGGTTCAATTCCCAGTCAGGGCACATGCCTGGGTTGCAGGCCAGTTCCCAGCAGGGGACACATGAGAGGCAACCATACATTCATATTTCTCTCCCTCTCTCCTTCCCTTCCCCTCTAAAGAGAAATAAATAAAAATAAAATCTTTAAAAAAATAATAATTTATATGGTGGAATTGGTCACTTTTGTAGATGTTATTTTCAGCATCCATCCGTTAATGAATCATAAAGATACGCTTTGATTCAGAAGACAAATGTATGTCTCCACTATATAAAAAGCTCTTTCCAGAAAATGACAACACAAAGATATGAGTGGGTTTGGGGCCTGAGGGGGGGGGGCAAGCTGGCTACAGATCCCTAAGAATATATTTTTAATGACTGAGTGGAGGTTGGCCACAGTCTAATTCCACCTCTTTCCAAATCACGTATGGGAACCTACACGTAAACTCACATTTTTTACTCACAACAATTTAATTTAGTTTTCTGGAAATCATAGGCAATTAATCTTTGGTAACTTTGTGGAGAGTAGGGCAGTTTTATGGCTTTATCATAGTAGCTCTGATAATCAGTCATAATGTGTCTAGAAAGTTTATTTTTCTGAAAGCATAAATGGATTGTGATAAAGCATGTCCAATCAAATGTATATTCCCTGTAAATTTTAGTGTGACCCAAAGAGCTCATTAAAGTAATTTCATATACCGTTTAGATACTTCAAAATCAATTTTTTCTTGATCTGGTTCATTTTCAAACTGAGGTTTTTAATCTTATTTACATCCTTTTGATCATCCATCAACTTTTCTTCATCGGTTTCATTTACAAAATTCAGATCCTCTTGACTTACTTTACATCTGTAAACACACTCGGGGCTCCCTTGTTCCAGAATGCTGAAAGATATTCTTTCCCCTCAGCTATGATTCCTTTAAATTCACACTTTGTTTGCTCTGAAGTAACATGAACAGATCTCATCTTCTCGTTTTCTAAATTGGGCAGGACCTTTTTGTACAAACTCATATTACACTAAATCTCATGCTTGCCTTCTCATTTATCTTAGATTCCCTTTTAGCTCCCAATCCATTTCTTGATCCATTTTTAAATGCCTGGCTCTCTGAAACTGAGAGAAAGACCTGCAATCTCATTTCATTTCACTCCCTATTCATCTGCCCCTTTGCACAATGTTACAACTATTGCCTGTATGAGAACAATTTTCTGCCACATCTAGTGATTACTTTCTGTGGCTTTCTGTTTAATCAGCATTCTGTGACACTTAAACTCAATGTAAAACAGGTTTTTAATGTATTTCCTCAAAAATTCCACTCTGTGCAATTTATCGATGCTGTGCTTTATAAATTCAAAACTCTATATGAAGTGCAAACATTCTATAATATACACAATTGTTGTAATATTAACTATTTGCTATACTTAGACTCCAAATGAAAACTTACTCAATTCCTTGCATGGTTCTCCACATTAGCAACAGAGAAGACATTGACATTAACAAAAAATAAAATTTTCACACCTTAGTCAATGTTATTCTTGTGCTTTTGTCTTAGTGTCTTTGATCAGAGTGATTGCATCAATTCACAAGAAAATCAGCATGTCTCTAAACTGACATTACCTGCTGTCATAGCTTTACAGATAGGTTGCCTTTTGTGTATTCATTTTCTATAAAATATGTTCAGATTTAGAAGATTGCCTTAAAGTAAAAAAGAAAACTAAGTAGCACCATTGTGATATTGCTAATACATAAAAACACATGAATGCTTATATGTGGATTTCTGTTAACCAGACATAAATATTTTATTAAGTGTCAACTGTAAGAGAACCTATTGTCTGTTACTACTTAGAGTAGAGATTCGCTGTTGGGAGGTCTTGTTCTAGCAAGGAGTGTGATGCATCCCAACCTCACCCCGTGGTGAGGGAAGCCACTAAAACAAGGACAGGGATGAGTCCACATTTCCACGGTCTGACTCAATGGCATTGGAAAGCGTAAAATAGATTATTTTGATTTTAAAGGACTCCTGGAATAATTGAATATGTAGGTCCCATTACAAAGTGAGAACAAATGAATGCTGGATGCTGAAACCCGACACTTTTTTTGTCTCTGTTCTTTCAGAATGCTGGAAGTTATGCTCAACTCCCTGAATAAGAGTAGGGAATACATTTCTATTCAAAAATTAATCACTCAAGAAGAAAAACCTAACTATGCAAGAACAAGAAATTACCCACTGAACAGTCCCCTTAGATCAGCCTGCAGTGTTCTCTAATTTTAGCATGCTTCACTAGTGTTCAGAATTTGAGGTCTGGTTTTTAAAAATATTTTTACTTCTAAATATAAGCTCACCATCAACAGTTATCAGACATCTGAGGAAAAACTCTAACTCAACAGAAAGAGAACAAAATACACAGAAGAGAAGCCAATAGATGGAAATAGAAACTATGCAGTGATTAAAAGTGGTTGTCATATCTTCATAATTTTTAAGTAGTGAATCCTAATGTCACAATATAAAGAATATTTCCAAAATTAAAGTGAACTCTGGATTTAAAATAGGATAATAGAAACAAAAGAAAGCATTAATAAATTTTAAATAGTAAAGAAAGCTGAGTAAAAAGAGATTAAGATATGACATTAAAATTAACTATATGAAAGAATCAGATGAGAAAAATTGCATTCATGATTTCACAATTCCAAAAAGAGATAACAGAGAAAATGGAGAAAATCATAAACAATTTTTTAGAACCAAAGAATTTACATGGTCAGATTTAAAGTTATCACAAAATGATCACAACAATTGAAGAAAATACACTGAAAAGTTCTGTTTCAAAATGCACATGACTGTGTAATATCAGAGTGCTACACACAATGAGAAGATTTAAGAAGATTCTAGAGAAAACATTAAAGGTCACATAGAAAGATCAGATCAGAATGACTTGAAATTTCTCAGTGATGGCTCTGGAAACAGAAGGGAGCAATATCTAACATATTATGATGGAACATGATTTTCAGTGAAAAATTGTAACCTCGGATTATTAGGTATGGGGGTAGAATAAGAACATTTTCAGACTTTGAAAATCTCAGGAAAATTTTCTCCCAAGAACAATTTAAAATAAGTTATCGAAAAGTATGTTCTTCAAGTAAGAGGGTAAACCAAGAAAGATAAATGGCAGAAAGACAATCGATCACGAATAACAGAAAAGTGGATGAAATTGGCAGGACAGTAAAGTGATAATGCCACTTAATGGAAAACAACCAGTTCAGAATGGAAACGTGTGACCCAGAAGATGGATCGTATGAAGGTGGTGTAAGATCTTCAGTGCTCTATTGTACTTTCATCCCGAGGGCAAATTCAGGTGCGTCAAGCAGGATTCTTTCCTTGCTTGTGTTCATTATGTGTGAATAAAGTTTCAATCTCTTCATTTTTCCTACTGCTTATATTCCTAGAGGTCATTTATTTTATCCCACAGAAGTGGCTGCTTTCTCCTTCTCATGAGAGTGGAAGGGAGGCCACGATCGAAAATGCGGTGGAATTTGTTTTCGTTGACCATGTGTTCCCATTCATGAAGGGCATAAAAAATTGGCTCGAACTATAAACCTTCCTCATGTTATCACTATGGTAAAGGTTTTTGTTTTTGTTTTTTTAAACAGAAAGAACAATATCTTACCAACTGCAAGGCTCCATTGATATAATTTTAGGAAAATTAAACTGTCTAAGCTAGTATGTTTTCATTTCTAGAATGAGAATAATTTCAGCTCATAAGGCATAGGATTTTATTTTATTAAGATGGAATGAGACTACAGTTGACCCCTGAACGAGACAAATTTGAACTGCACAGACCCACTTACACATGATTTTTTTTTCAATTAATATGCAGTTGTCCCACCATATACCTGGGAATTTCATTAATTCAACCAACCATGGATTGGAAACAGTATTTTCAGTCCACAGTTGGGAATCTGCAGGTGTGCAGGGTCAACAATATGCATTGATCTGCGTGTGTGTGTGTGTATGTATACATAAGCCATATATATATATATATGACTTGAGCATCTGTAAATCTGGTCTCCATGGGGATCTTGGAACAAATTCCTTATGGATACCGAAAGAGGACTGCAGTTGTTTAGGGAGTCCACAGTTATATGTGGGTTTTCTGCTGTACAAGGGGACTAACCCCCACATTGTCCAGGGATCAACTACACCCCCCACACACACACACAAACACACCTGATATAATACATTGCCAGTACACAATACCACCAGGTATTACATTATCATTATGTATAAAACAAATGATCTTAACAGTTTTCTCCTTTAAATACTTCAAAGCCTCATATAGAACTACTCACACTGCCACCACATTATCCACAAGCTCTCCAGGATATGCAAAAAGCTCTGTGCTGTGGACTGTCACATTTCCCCAGTCTTCTCTTAGGACCTCAAGGCTGCTCCCTGATCACACATGACTCATAGTAAAGCCCACACTGACTTTCCTGGAATGTCATTACTTTCCTTTCCCTCCCCTTGAGCAGCAATTGTGCCTTTCAAACACAAGTGCAATGCTGGTATTTACAAGAATCCCTCTTATACTCATATGCCCGCAAGTCAGATGAGGTACTCATCAGACTTCCTCATACACCCTGTGCAAATGCCTACTCTGCACTAGTGGCACCTGTTGTAATTGTTTGTTTTTGCCTCCAAACAGAGCTTTCTAAACCTTAGAAAAATGCCTTGTTCTTTGTAATTTTCTCTATTTTTACTTTCTAGACGATTTCAACCTATATTAGTTTGGTGTCTCCTGTGTTCCAGGCTCTCTTGCAGATATTAATTTTTAAAAAAGTGTTTCATTTGTTGTGAAATTATATTGAAGAATTTTTTAAAATACAAGCGGTACTTTTCAATGTTCTTTTCCTCTACTTATTATCTAATTGATTGCAATTCAAAATCCTCTTCTCCTGTCTGGAGCTCAAAGTCAATTGATGTATTCAGCTTCCAACTGCAAACACTTGTCCATAAATCCCTTTGTGTCTCTTTATGTAACATCTGAATGTGCACAGCTACAATAGATGAGAATCTTTAAATCCAAGAGTGCACCACTTGCTTTTGGTTGCAAAGCTGTACAACTGGATTTGCTAGTGGACTCCAAAGGTGCTATTTTTACTTTCTGATCATCTTTGACCAGGGTTTTCCTGGACTTACAATCTCTGCATAAATGTGTTGTCATTCTTCATGTACTGATAAGTAGGTCTAAAACAGGCTAAGTTCTGAATTTCTGACGAGCTCCAGGTGACACTCATGCTGAGAGTCTGAGGACAAGAGCTTAAAAAGTGAGGGTCTGCTGGAGAGATCGCGGATTTGAGGCACAATAGCAGTGGTGGCGATGAGGGTAGAATGGTAATCCAGATGCCTTTAAAGGCAAATTTTTTATCATTGGGCCTACAGAACTCCCACATTCTATTGCTGGAAATATAGATTTTTAACCAATAGGGACACCATTGAAAGAAGGATTACAGGACTCAATATTTCTAATCAAACTAAAATGTTCTGTTTTGCAATATGAACATCAATATTATCAACCCACTTTTACTGAGCACTTGTTTTATGCACTGTATTTTAAGTACTTTATATATATTGCTTTCATTATTTTAATGTAAAATCCTTATTTTACAGATGAGAAAACTGAGCCAGGAAGATACTAGGTAATTTGCTTTACTTTAACATCAATAAGATAATAAACGGTAATCCTGTGATTTAAATCTAGTAAGTCTGACTACTGTGCTGATACTTTTCACAGATTTCCAGAGATTATAGAATTTAAAGTCAAAATATGGATGGGGAGGGTTCTGAGAAAAGAGAAGCTTGACCCAACCATATAAGCCAAATAATTATTACAAATTTAACTAATTCTAACAGATTAAAAATTCCAATTAATTCTAACAGTTTTATTAATTTTATCTCTGTTTTTGAAGGTCTTTACCATTTTTAATAGAATGTTCAAGTTGGTTATTTCAGAGATGCCAGCCTCAGAAGTCTTATGAGTTCCTTGGAAATTTCTTTTGATCTCAGTTATGAAAACAGCATTATCTCATCTTGTGGCAATCCCTCTGGATTTCTTTGGGATTGTAACTGACTTAGAAAAACTGCTGTTTTCTTTGTTCCTATATGTCAGTTCTATTTATTTTTTTCTTTATTGATTGATTTTATATAGAAGGAGGAATGGGAAGGAGAGGCAAGGAAGAAGGGGGAAGAGAGAGAGAGATAAATTTATTGTTCCACTTATTTATGCATTCATTGCTCCATTCTTGTACCTGCTCTGAAGAGAAATGGAATCCACAACCTTGGAATAGGGGGCTGACACTCTAATCAAGTGAACTACCCGACCAGTATGCTAAATATCAATTTTAAAAGGCCCTAAAATGCTTGATACTTTTCACATAACAAAATAAAGGCCTCAGATGTTTACTTTGGCTTAAAATTATACAATGAAAAATGGAAATATATATTTGATTTTTTTGTGAAATGGTTCCTCAGAATGGCAAAATATTTTCTTTTACATTAATAAAAATAAAGAATCCTAACAAGGGAAGTGTTCTAGCATATCCTCAGCTGCCGAGACATGACCTAACATATTATGTTCTACTGAGAGGACACACTTAGAAGAGGTCATTCGAAAAATGAAAACTTCCAAAACAATATGTCAAAGATGACAAGAAGTTTGGATACTGTTACATTAAAAGTATTCAAAAGCACACACAACCTGTAAAGTTAAGATATAAATGAGACAAACAGTAGTTTTCAAATTTTTGAAGGACATTCTAACATGTGGAAGAATTCATTGTTTTCTGTGTGGCCCCAGAATAACAGCACAGACATAAAGGCCTGAAATCCAAAGGGTGTCTGATACACGACTATTTGAGAAAGACAGATGCCCCAAAATTAAACTTGCCCAAAGCATTCACAGATGAATCAATTTAGCCATTCAATGATTCATTTACTCCTCCATGAAACTTTTTCTGAAGCTTTATCGGTGGTGGGTATTTCAGTGTCCACTACAAGGACATTTAAATGGAAATTGAAGATCCAGGCACCAGATTGCACTTTCAAGATGACAGCAAAAAAACCTTCTATCCTGCATGCTTCTGCAATTTAACATTGACACTTCTCTGAGATACAGGCTCTACATGTCCTTCTCTCAAATCTCTGGACTACAGTGGAAGTGGCATCATGCGACTTCCAAAGTTAGGTCCTATATAGAATGCACTTTCTGCCTGGTCTTCTTTAGAGGCTTCTTCTTGAAACTCGGCCACCATAGTGTGAAGAAGCCCAAGTCATGCGGAGACATGTGAGAGTTGACGCCTTTGAGAAGAGTATTTCAAAGCCAGCCACCATGTGACTAGCAGCACAGGCAAGACTCTGAGTGAGAACCACCCACTGCAGATCAATCAGTGCCCAAGACCACAGGAGAGAAAAGTAAAGCAGTTGTTGTTGTTTTAATCCATTGATTTTGTGGCAATCATTTTTAATGCAAAAATAAATAACTAGCCTAGTTCATGCTAATTTCTTATAAAGTAGGTAATGCCTCATTAGTAATATCTAATTTAGCCCCATGAATATGTGTTTTAGGGGCTAGGCACATTGTTTTTCTCTTTTGGTGGTCTGAAAACAAATAATCCCAAAAACTATTTTCTAAAATGCTTCAGAGAGTTGTATGATTTTGAAGTGCTTTCCTTTTGTCCCGTGTCTTCTTTTAAACATCACTACTATTGTTTGGGATTTCCTTTATCCTTTGTTTAAAGCAATTTTGCAGTGGGTGTTCATTGTGCCTTTTTAGTCTTACCACTTGTATAACTCAAGTGGATTTTCCTGCAATCGTTGGCAATCATATTCTACTGCTATTCATTACTTTATCCTGATTTCTGTACTATTTTTTTTGCATTGACTCTTGCCTTTTTTATTGCTAATATGTTTTGATATGACTTAGACTACTTCATTTCTTTCTTACTCCATACTCTAAATCGCCATGGTACATATTAATACTCAAAGTTTCAAATCATAAATGTGAATAAAGTGATAGCATAAATGGAATGTTTCTAACTCACTAAATGTAAATAGTGTTTTATATTCAATGAATTTGAAAATTAATTTAAAAAGCAACAGATATAACTCAAAGCCAAATGACAGATGTTTACTTTATAGTAAAAATAAGAGTCTCCTATAGCAATGATTTTCAACTGGTCTGCCCCAAGAATTTTTATAGCATGCACTACCTGACTATTTAGTCAGGGGCACTGACCTTTTCTCCCTTCAACTGTCAAATTAAGTAGTGACAGAAGCCAACACAGCAATAGCTGTGCACTGTGAATCAAAGCATATCTATTTTTTGTCAGATTGGCAAAATTATATATTTTGATGTGCCGCAGAATTTTAATAATTAGTTTATGTATGCCATGAGATGAAAAGGTTGAAAAGCACTGTCTTATAAGGTGACCACAATATTTAAGGCCAAAAATATTGAATGCCCTATGAAATAATGTTGGGACTTAGAAATAATGTTGGGATTTATTGGCTATACATTTTTTAAACTGCAAATGTGGAACACTGAGAACATGTTTTGTTTTCTATTTCTCCCAGAAAACATAGTAGTTAATCATAATATATCCGTGACTCAAGAAATATTCTCTCTTCCATATAATAATATACCAGAGAAAGATAGGGCAATAATAACCACACAAAGAGATTTATAGCCTGTTCTTTACAGAATCACTGCAAAGAAATAAAATTTAGAATCCTGATAAAGGCCTAAGACTAGACTAAAGCCCTTCTAAACACAAAAAAATAGCTACTACTTCTGTACCTAGAAGATTAACATTCAGACATAACTGAAGAAATGGACTTAAGATTAGGGATATAAAAATAAATATCGAGTCTACTTGAAATAATCAAATAATGATTACGCAATATGTTCTCCCGTACTCTATTTCTCTAAAGCAATAATTCTCAAACTTTTCTTATGACACGTGAGTCAAATGAAGGACATTTTTCAGTCCCAATACCTGGATCTCACCCTAATGATTCTGTTTCATTTGGTGGAGGTTGAGTCTGGTCATCAGTATTTTTTTAAAAAAAACAGTCGATGTGGTTTTAATATGTAGCCAAACCCAAGAATTACATTTTTACATTATCATTATTTCCCAAATTATAGTCCACAAAAATGAGATTCTAAATTTGTTGTGGGGAAAAAAAGGGGAGTGAAAGCCCTTGATAAATTAAGAAAACTTTGCTTATCAAGGTTGCAAGTCTTCCTTCCATTCTCTCCTTTGCCAAGACCTCACTATGGGTAAAGTGTATTTCCTCATAGCATTGATTTGGGACTCTAATTCATAAGCCCGACATACAGTACATTCAAGCAGAGATCGTTCACATGTCTGTGAGGTTTGGCCTCTTGTCTCCTGTAATTCATCATGAGAAGAGCTTGTCCTGGGGTAGATTCTGCCCCTTTACCCAGGTCCCAGAGAGAGTGATGCCTGAAGCATCAGACCTACATCCCTCTGACCCTCAGATCTGTGAGGGAGAAATAACAGGTCCATTACGGCAAACCACGACAAATTTCCCTTTTAAAAAATGTAGCATTATGATAGTAACAGCCAACCAACACAAACTTAAACAGTCTCTAACGCAAACCTCCTAAAACCATGTAATAGCTCGCCTTTATTATGAACCTTTCAAGAGAGGTCAATATCACATAATTTTGTAAACTTCTATTTCATTTCAGAATTTTTTGTTATTGTTTTCAGGAATCATCTCAAATAATTGCTGTCAGCAGAAAATGAAATATGCATAAGGAAGGGTTAACAAATATTATATAGAACTATATTAAAATTATGGGTGTCCTTTGATATAAAACAAAAATGTAGCAATTGGTCAATAAGGCATTTGTATTATGTGAAGAAATAATAAATAAAAAAAGACTTGGGCTAAAAGCTGAATACTTGGTAGAGCTGAAGGCATCAACAATTTGGTTGGGCCAGATCGTGGGTTAGTAGTTAAAACTATAAAAATGAATACAGATGTAATCTACATTTTTAAAATTATTTTATTGTTATTCAATCATAGTTGTATGCACTTACCCCTCACCACTCCCCCCACCCAAGATAACCCCCCTCCCTCCCTTGCTTCTACCCCCTCTTGGTTTTGTCCAAGTATAATCTAAATTTTTAAAAGTAACTCTATTGAGGAATATTTTACATATTATATAATTCATTTTTTCAAGTGTATTGATCAATATATTATTACTAAGTTTACCAAGTTATGCAATTATCTCCAGTTTAGAATATTTTCATCACTCCAATAGTCCCTTAGCTTATTTACTGCTGATTTCCCTCTGGCCCATTCCAATTGATCACCGATATACTTTCCATATCTAAAGTTGACCTTTCAGAGCATTTTAAATAAATAGATTAATAGGATATGTGATTAATTATATCTGGCTTATTTCCCTGTATGTAATGTTTTTGAGGTTCATTCATACTATAGCCTGTATCCAGAGTTTGTTCTTCTGCAGTGGACTATTCTATCGTGGGTTTATAGCATATAAGTGCAAGAGGTTCATGTTCAGTTTCAGACCCAACCAGTGGCCATTAAATGCTCGATGATGTACCTTATCCCTAGCTCACTTCTGCCCCAAGTGTGGAAACTAAGGCTCATTTTGGACAGCTAACATCACCCATCACTTCTCCTTACCCAAGACTGAAAAAAAGAAACTGATAGAGATGTAGATTACATCTCTATCTCCCTGCCCCAGAACACCTGGTAAGAGCGTCTGTCCTCCAAGGAAGCTCCTACGACAGGTGTGCTGATCAGGCACGACAGCGACTTTTCCAAGTGACATCCTAGGTAGCAGACTGCAAACTCCTCAACTCATACTCCATCACTAAAAACTTCATTGATGCTTTTTTTTATGCCTAGCAATAGCTGAGCATTTATTGTGAAGGATGGAGACCAGACAAGAAAGAGAAGGAGACAACTTTTGAAGCTATTTGTTTTTGATCTCTTATATAGTGAGCACATAAAAAGGAGAGAAGGTGGAAATGGGCTTCCAGCCACATTTGTAAAAGTAGCAATACAAATCTCTGCATACCCTCTTAACTCCAGCTTAGCATTAATACCTCACCCCATTCTTCAGGAAAAAATAAAAAGATTTTTTTTTTTTTTGCTAGGAAAGTGAGTTTCTTTTTTTCATCCTACCCCATCACATTTTACATCCAGGTGATACCCATTCCTATGGACACATTCCCTCACATTTCTTGAATTTTTATCACATACTAATTCCAGTTTCCCTACATTAAGTTCAGACTATCGGTCACTTAGGTGGTTGTAAAGGTTGTCCCCAGAAATGTTCCTTCCCCGCTGCTTTTCAACCATCCTTCCCAATGCAGCCATGCTTTTGCTTAAAGCAAAACCTAAAGCACGTCGTTTGCCTCCCTAAATCCTTCTTGGCGTTTACTACAAATTCAATATAGAAACTATTAAAATAAATACATTGTTTCATGTGCAATGCTATGAAAAATAAGTAACAAAATATATGAAACACCTTTATAAGAAAAGTTATAAGAAGCACTCAGAGCTATTAAGTAAAATCTAAATAAATATAAAAAAATTGATGTTTAAGGGTTGCAAAAATCAATATTATAAAGATGGAATGTGTCTTTTGTAGATCATATATATGCCATATGAACAATCATGAATATATAAAGAACTTCTACAACACAATGAGAAATAGAAAACATATATAGAAATTTATGCAAGATGCCTGAATAGGACTGTTATAATAAAGTTACCCCAAGCTTTACACTGTAAGAAAAAAGTGAAGGAATCATGAGTAATTATGGAAATATGAATAAAATGATAATAATGTACATTATACACTGACTAGAACCGTTAATATTTAGAAGACGGATGAAGGATATGGGGAAACAGAAGCTCTCATATACTTCTTGTGAGAACATAACAATGACACTTTGTCAAAACGATGTAGCGTATCTACCAGAGGTAAGCATACGCATACTTTCAGACCTGACAATTCTACTCTTGGGTATGTGTGGTTGTGTATCAAAGACATGTATGAAATTATTCACAGCTACGTTATGGATAATAGCAAATTTAAATGACTCAAATGTTTATCTGCAATGTATTTTGTTACCTTCATACAATGGAACACTACTATGTAGTGAAGAAAATTGATGAACTGCAGCTATGGGCTTGAACATAGCAGTTGAGTGAAAGAAGCCAGACACAGAAGACGACCTACTGTATGATTGTAATTCTTCAAAATTCAAAGAACAGACAAAACTACAGAGTTCAAGGTCAAAACAAAGAAATCCTATAAGCAGAGGAAGGAAGCAGATAGCAATTGGGAAAGGCATGAAGCTTCTGCGGTTTTGGCAATATTCTATTTCTTTATAGGTTGTAATTACACAGGTGATTTCTTTGCTTTAGTGTACTGAAATATATACATATACACATGTAAAGGCATACTTTTATATACATATATACATTATACACACATATGTATATATACATATATATGCTTTCCCCACATTTTTACTTATATGTTATACTTGAATTAAAATGAAAATGCAGTTAAACAATAGAAAATAATAGATACATATTTCCACATGTGTGAGTTTGAGTTTTAAGATTTATCTGTGCCACAGATATTTACGATTGCAATAATTTATCCTCTCTCAATTTTATGCCCCCCCAGTTAAATACCTAATAACAGTCATATTAGGTAATATTCATGGAGTCCTCACTATGAGTTAAAACACTGCTCTAAGGACTTTTCAAATATACATGCATTTCAAGCTTGCAAAGACCTAACGGGGTTGGAGGTGTTATCCCCTTAGTAGATGAAGAAACCCAGGTGTGGTGGCACCGTGCACCCTCGGGGTGGAAGCCCGAGGAGCACCGTGGTGAGAGCTGGAGTCCTGGCGCTCTGTCCCAGGTCGGCTCTCCTCAACCCCGATGTTGTCACCTTACCCACATCTCCCAATCAGCTCTCTACAAGCAGGAAAAAAAAGTGAACACTTTAAAAAATTCTCACAGTGGAATTCGAATTCAGAGGGAAGCAAACTAGTTGGGGGTGAGTAGCATAAAGCATGTGAACTGTTTCTCTGGTCTAGAAAACCCGTTCCAACCACAGGGAGTGAAGGCAGCAGGAACTCACTATTTCCTCCGACTGGGAAGTCAGACATGCAAAGGACTCAGAAAATGAGCCAATTACCTAGAACAACACTCAAAAAAAAAAAAAAAAAAGGCTGGTAAAGTACTTTTGCTGAAGCTGAGTAAGAACACATCATTAAAAACACCTGAATTTCACCCCAAAACATGGTGTTGAGGGTGTTATTTTTTTGCTACAAAACTTCTGTAATAGATAATTCTTATGTTTTTGAAAGTATAGTCGTACATACAAAATACTGAAAAACTTGCAAACTCATTTTATGGGACGAGCAGAGCGTTAAGAATAGAAAATCCAAAATAAAACAGAAGGAGAGTTCCCAGGTCCCCCACAGTCACGTACAAAAGGAAAATTCTTTATGATAAACGATAAGCAATACCTTAGACAAGCTGAATTAACACAGAGTTGGTGAATGTACTACAGTAAATAAAATAAAGAATTATGGATTAAATATAAAGGGCCACTGGAAACAATTTCAAACACAGTTGAAAGGAGGCAAAGATACCATAGGTATTTGAAAACATAAATAGAAAATCAAATATGTGAAAAGATGTTCCATATCAGTAGGAAGCCGAGTAATTAAAATTCTAACGATAATGACCATATTCATAAAAACTTTAAAGATTTAAATATCCATATTATCAAGAGTGTGGAAATTGGAACTCTCATAAGATGTTAAACAGAGTGTAAGCTTTTCTAGCCTCCAGAGGACAATTCGGTAACACTATGTAAATTAAAAACTTGTAAATCCTTAGACAAAGCATTTACGTTTTTTAGAAATATATCCCACAGAATCACCCTCGTGTGCACTAAGGCATACAGAACACAGCAGGGCACTTACCACGTCATTCTTGGCAGACTGGTGTGTGCTGTGACACCTTGCACAGGGCTGAGTTTCTAAGAGGAGCGCAGAGGTGAATGCTGGGTAATAAGAGCATTATTTGTGAAAAGTGTCAAGACGGTTTCCTGTAAAGGCTGACAAAGCATTTCTCAACCAGTCCAGCAGAAACTGAACTTTCCTTTGACTTTTAAAAGACAGTCTTACATTCAATCGATCACCAAAGAAAGTAGTGCTCCTGAATCTAGAAGCCTGCTGATAGTTAAACTTCTTACCTACAAACGCCAGAATCCCATTCATCATGATGGTAAGATTCACTTAATATCAGAGAAAAGACCCAATGAAGGGATAAAGAAACTATGTGCAAACTTATATTTACATCAAAATATATGTAAATAAATAAGAATGTAGATGGCATTACTTGTAATGTTTACATTAAATTTTATTTAATTAACATTTTATGTTCAAGAACTCTCACCCCTTGTATAATTAAATATTAAACTTTAAATTACCAATATAAAACATGAGTAAATAAACTACTTCAGCTTATTTTTTATTATTACATCAAATCACTAAAAAATGATGAAGCGGTTAAAAGTCATCCTGTGGAATTGGAAAAACTGAAAAAACAGGCTTTCCTCACTTCACTTAGGAACCAAAACCAATTCAGTTCCATGTGTAGAGTATGATCCCATTTATGGAAACACAAGCCCCAAATCTCCAAGTCAAATAGCCAGTAGAAGAGCTTAGCAAGTGGTCTGGAATGGTCAGCTCTCTGGGAGCAACTCAGATGGGACAAGTTCACTGTTACATTTTCTTCACCGTCCATCTGTACCTCACGGTTCTACACATACCCGTTCCTTTGGTGAGCGCATCTCGTCACATCAGCTTAACTATTAACTGCTGACATTCCCAAATGTAGATCTCTAATGCAGTCCTCTACCCTCCTAAACTGTGGGCCACTATCTCTAAATGTCTGTTAGAGATCTCACTGACCTATGAATGAGTCCATCAAATGCACTGAATTAAAAAACACTCTCAGAGTCTTCCCCTCAAAACTTCACTGCCTGTAGTCTTCCCCATGCCAGTAACTTGTAACTCTTTCAGTTTTGAAGGAGAAACGTTTTTGAAATATCCTTGTTTTACCTCAGTCTTATTCTCCATCTACTTTTAGCTTGACTTGAAAAGAACGGCGGATTCTTTGGCTTTCCTGCTGTTTGGGGGAATGCCACCCTTCCCCCTGCTCTACATACTACAAATTCCTTTCAGTGCTTAAAAATTGCTTATCTTCCTTACTTTTAGGAGCCCCAACTAATTATTCTTTTTGACTTTAATGCCCACACTTATACCAATATTGATTGCATATCCATTCTCACAGCAGTCTACATTTCACATAAAATAAATTTCTACTTTGGTGATTTGTTTAATATCTACATTATTTTCTCCACTCTAATTTTAATGGAGTCCAGATCACATTGGTTCTATCCATCATCATTTCCAGCCTATGTAGTCAGCTTTCAATAGTTTCCTAAATGAACAATAATTTAAGAAATCTATCACAAATATATATATAAACATCTATAGTATGATATGACTTCTAACCTGTTATATAAATTACCTATTTTACCTATTTAAAAAAATCAATGATTCCTCTCCCTCCAGTAAAATAATAGATCCACAGAGACAATGAGTTTTGAGTGTTTTGATCATAGATCAATAAATTCAAGCAGCCAAAATAAGAACATATTCGCAAAATCTAAATTTATTGAATTTACAAGAGTCCACATAAATTGCATTATGTTAACTTTAGAGACTTGCCTGCCGCTCCTCATCTAAGTAAGATTCACCATGACACTAGTGACCCTCTCCCTTCCATATCCTAGTTTGATTCTCAGGCTCTCACACATGTTCTTCCTTCTCTACCTAGTAATTAACTGGTGAAAAGACTTGTCTTCTTCCTTTTTTTCCGGAAACACTAAAAGTTTTCCCTGCTAAAAGTTAAATTGTTAAAAAACAAACAAAAAAATCAAATATCTCAGTTCCCTAGAATTCTCCTAGCTTGCATCCATCTGTTTTGGAAGGACATTGATGATGAACTCAAGGTATTCTCTGGCCTGTTCAGACTCATCTAAGATCTGTTTTGCATACTTTTGATCATTCACTCAGCCTCCTAATCTCTCCCACAAAGGAAAGTGGGCATGACCAAGCCTTCTTATTACCAGTCCCGAATGGTAAAATATACTATACAATAATTACTACTTGCAATGAGAACAAAATGCCCTGAGAAAAACACACAGAAATACTTTAAAGTCTGTATACTATGTAGCTCCTATATTCATTTTTATATTGAATTAGATTTTTAATAATACACAGAATAAATGTTTAGTATATTTTGCAATAAACTTCACATTAAATAACTTGAATATAGTAGTACATAGATATTTTATTAATATTTTTGAGGATAACAGAAAATGTCATAATTAATGTTCATTTCTCCTATTGCAACATTTGTTATTAAACAAAAATTTTTTAGCGATGTCTGTATTACATAATAATAGATCTATGAACTCTAAGGAAACATTTTAGTGATAATGTGTAGCATTAGAATTATTGACTTTGGAGGTTACTTCTAAGAGGTTTTAGCAATTGTGTAACTTCTAGACATAAGACTTGAGGGAGAAGAAGTGAGGCTTTGTGCCCGTTGACCTAGGGCCACTTGTGGAAGAAAACTCTAGTTTTCTAGAGTTTACTCTAGAAAAACACAAACCCAAGTCTTTGTATTTCTGCGTAACTCTTCTATGGAGTTTATTATAATGCTACTAAGTCCTTATTATAAATTACATAATTTTATTTCTCCATTATGCATTATACTTCTTTACATTTCAGATTGAGGAAATTCAAAAAAATATATTCTGAAAAGTGTCAATGTAAGTATTCAGTTATATTTTTAAAGTTTTCAAAGACAAGCCTGTTCAGCTCATTCTGAAACCAGTAAACTTGTCTATGTGGTATGGTAACGTTATTTTTTGGAGAAACCAAGTAAAACTGCCATGTGGGCATTTTATATGACTTCCCACATATATGATAATAGTAGCTATAATGACATTTTTATTTTTGATCAAAATTCCTAGAGCATGATGGCCACTAATATTAAAGTCATTGAAGCAAAGTTTTATATAATTTCTGAATAGATTTTTAATAAATCAGTGGGCATTTTTCATAAATTTTTCTACAAGTCTAACATTATTTGAAGGATTTAGTTATTTGGACTCCTAAGGCCAGAGAACCTTTCCATATATCTGCTCCTTAACACTGTGTTATTTCCCATGTAAAGTTAGCATTGCATTCCACGTGAGGTGACGCATTTTCTCCCTCCCCTCCCAAATACACTACTGACATAGTTTCAGTTAATTGCGTGAAGAGTGAATAGCACACAATTGCATTCTTTCTCCAGGGAGTTTAGAGTGGAGACAAAGCGGTGCCCAGTCAGGGAGCTATGCATGATTGACCTATAAAGCTGTATCCACACTCTCTCTCTCTGAGATTCCCACTGTGGGGATGCTTTGATCTGCTTTATGCTAATTTTAGGCAACCATGTACAGAAAGGAGATGGGAACATAGGCACATCGGGAAAGATAAAAATTTAAGAGCTTAACAAAGACAGAAGTGGTTTTCCAGCCATTGAGACACTTAAATGTACATTATAAAGTAAAATTCCATTTTATTTCCCTCCACACTTATCATAAATCTGTTACTTTGTTTCTTTCAGCTAGTACTTAAGTATGTCTAATTAAAAACTCATATTGTGAAAATAAATTTCAACTTTTAAAGGAAGAAAATAATTTCTCTTTCATAAGATGTGATCACAAGCCCTGACTTTGGGCTGCAAAACAAATAGGGGATATTCACCAAGAAAGAATTAGAATGTTCTAAAAAGGGGAAATACTTTTTAATGGTGCAATATCAAATCCTTCACTTTTGGACAAAAGTTTATTTTCTAATTGTGACTTCAAATAAAACTATAAACCTGTGTGAATTTCTGCTCTGGGTTTAACTACCTATGTAAAAATGAGGATAAATTAATCAACCTCTACACATCAACAATCTACAGATAAATTTAAGTGTGGATTGTGTGCATATAATGGTGTTACAAACACTGAAAAATAAAAGAAACAGAATAATTTCTATGTTTATGAAGTCTCTACTTTAAGTAATTGCAACTACACACCTATCAAACAGCATTCTGAGAAACAGAAAGACACAAGTGTGTGCAGCAGTGGCCCTCACACAGAAACTCTTACACTCTTACACTAGGAGGACCCCGAAGGCCTTTTGCTTATGTGCATTATATTTCTTGATATGGTAGTGCTAGAAATCAAAACTGACAAATAAATCATTTGTATTTTTCCCTTTTCTTTTTTTGAAATGTTTATTGCTTGTAGAGAGACAGCGAGAGAGAAATATCGGTATGAAAGAGAAACATTGATTGGTTGTCTTCCATATGCATCCTGACCACAGATGGAACCCGCAACCCAACTATGTGCCCTGACCTGGAATGGAACCCACGACCTTTTGGTATGTGGGACAATGCTCCAACCAGCTGAGCCACCCCAGCTGAATTTTCCATTGTTTTCTCATTCAATCAATTTGTCGAGATATGTTGTTTCAACTGAAGTTTATGGAGAAGATCCAGTCTGGTACAAACACATCTCTCAAAAAAGAGAGGACCTCCTAGATGTGCTAGAAGGATTTCAGTGTCCTCCGAGGTGCCCAGATCACATTTTTCTTAATGTTGGGAATGGGGGTGAGTGGCTGTCCACATTAGCCCTTTGAGTCAGACAAGTATTACTCTCAGTTTAAAAAGGAAGACAGTGAGGTCTATGAACCCAGTCCAAGTATTCTGGCAATCCGGAGACAGGAACTGGGCCCAGCTATTTTTTGCTTGTTTGTTTTCTTAGGGCATGTGGTGGTGGAAGGAGATTGAACTGTTCAGGTCTGGGTTTCAATCCTTGTCAACACTAATTGTATGATCCTGGCCACTTTAGTTAGCATCCTTTAAGCTCAGTTTGCTAATAAGCAAGGAGGGGAATTTCAGTGGTTCAAAAAAAAATTTGTACTACTTGTTGAGAGCTTGGAAATTATATGGGATCTATCCTTGATACCTGGTCTGGTACATGGTGAATTCTCCATAAATGGTGGCTGTTATTTTATAGGATAACATTATGGGAGCATTTAAGTGCTTTTCGTTATATAACACTGCCTGGAAAGATGAATGGGACTTAAAAAATAGAAAGAACAATCTCTATAATTTATATTTGTGAATAGTGTTTCTGAGTATTTATTTAGAGGAAACAAAAACACTAACTTGAAAAGACATTTGCCCTCATGTTCACTGTAGCACTATTTACAATAGCCAAGACATGGAAGCAACCTAAGGGTCCTTGGACGAAAGAGTGGATAGAGAAAATGTGGAAGATACATACAATAGAATATTATTCAGCCATAGGAAAAAAAAATCTTGCTATTTGAAAGAGTAATGGATCTTGAGGGACTTATACTAAATTAAATAAGTCATATAGAGAAAGACAAATAACTTAGCATTTCACTTATACATGGAATATAAAAACAAAATAAATAATACCAACTCATGGGTCTAAAGAAGAGATTTGGTAGTAGCCAGGGGCAGGTTTGGGGGCTGGAAGTGTGCAGGGTAGTGAAAAGGGTGAAGTTGTCAAAAGGTGCAAAATTCCAGTTATAAAATAAACAAGTCCTGGGATGTAATGTATAGCACGATGACTACAGTTAATAACACTTTAATGTATATTTAAAAGTTGCTAAGAGCATAGATCTTAAAAGTTCTCATCACAAGAAAGTATATTTAACTATGTGTACTGATGGCTGTTCACTAGATTTATCATGTTGATCATTTCACAATATACACAAATATTGAATCATTATGTGCACACCTGAAACTAACGTCATGTTACATGTCCATTACATCTCAATAAAATTTTTGAATTCCTAATCTTATTCATTTTAGTCAATATTATAATCTAATTTCTGAGACTTGGAGTTAATTAATCCTTTACAAAAAATAACTTTGCAAACTTAAATTTTTCAATATTGTAGTTTTTTATTTCGATCAATGTTCAGATCTACCTGAGAACAATACAGCATAAATGCATCCTTTTTCATCACTTGAATATTTTATCTGCATACCTACCACCACAGAGTGATTACAACTCCAAGTAGATATTGCATTTATAGAAAGAAATATATTTTCATTGATAAGAATAATACATTCTGTGCATATGGTAAATATGTTGAATTCCATATTTTTCTGTTCTAACACTAAACTCCAAAGAAAAGAATTTCACACTTTACCTGTTGCTAAACCTTTAAATATCATAATTTTTAGGAAGCACTATTCAACTAAACAATGCATTTTAATTTAAAAATTATCTTAACTATCAAAGAAAATGTTTTGGTATTAAATTTATTTATTACATCTTATACTACTCTATTCAATACATTTTATTTTATACACACTTAATAAACATAGATATGTAAGTAAAAACAAGTCAACTGAAAAGAAAATAGCCATCTCAAGCTAAGATGAAGGCAGAAAAGAGTTAGTATATTTTTAAATGACTACATTTAACTCAAGAAGTATTAATTAAATTTTATACTTAAAATCCAACCCAGAGATCCTCAATAGGTAAATCAGAGCAAAACATAGTTATAAATATGTAACAATATATATGATTTGAAAGTCTTCTGAGAAACTCAAAATTTTAACACTAGTCATTGATAATTCTAGAGATTAAGCCTGTATATTATAGTTTTCATTATATTACACATTCTCACCAAAAACATTTAATAAAACATACAAAGCAATCTTTATGAGACATTAATTCAAGAATAATAACTTACCCAATAATATTATCCATCCATTACCCAGCATAAAACTCCAACATCAAGAAGCTTTGGACCTTTATATCTCAGGAAGGAAAATCACGTGGAATAATTTCATAAATGAGATGACAACTGTCTGGCCAAGGAAAGACTGACCCAAGATATCCCATAAGAAATATTGATTATTTTGAACTAAAATCATGTAAACAGCAGCAAGAACAGGAACAAAATATTTGACTCTCCTCTGTCCCCCTAAAAGCAGGAAATACGAGGTCTGTCCAGAATGTATCCAGTCATGTACTATGAATAATAGATACATTTACTAAAGAAGATACAAGCTATGACATTGTACATAGGACCATGATGCCTCAGTCCCCTTCAAAGTGGGCACTTTGGGACCTCACACAGTTCACCCAGCATCTCCTCCACTGTTCAAAACACTCTGCAAAATCCTTGGAGGCCATCACCATCAGCACCCATGGTATGTTCCTGAATCTCATCCACAGACTAAAATCTCTTCCCTTTCAAAGGTGATTTGAGTTGTGGAAAAAGCCAGAAGTTGCAAGGCACCAAATCTGGGCTGTGATTGGGCTGAATTCAACATTCTCAGGTGCTCTGCTTGTTGCAGGCCTTCCAGAATGTGGATCACTTTCAACAGATTCTTGATCATCTTTGAAGTGTTTGTGCCACACTTTTATTTGTGCTGCACTCATTGCATTGTCTCCAAAAGCCTTCAAATAGTTGGAATAGTTCCTCTGGAGGAATATTCAAGCGTAACACAAAATTTGGTGCAGATTTGCTGCTCCACTCGCTCAGTCATTTTGAATGTGACCGCCATACGGTACACAGACCCTCCAAATTCTTGTGCTTTGCCCTATGGATACTTAGTTCAGGGAGCAGGCACTTTTTCTTGGCTGATGGCATTAGGCTCCTGTATATTAATATCATTCAAAAAGTATTTCTTGGGAAAAGAATAAAATGTTTAGAACTGCATTCAACTTTTTTACGAATATATCTACTGTGTTTCTAAGCATTTATTGAAATATTGTTCTTAAAATGAGGGGGGAAACATCAACAAAATTAGGAAATTGTAGTCCTTAAAAGTTCTATATACAAACAGCTATTTTGAGTAAGTGGAATTCTAAAAATAAAGGGAAAATATTTAAAAGAACAAGAGAGACAATGGTCTTTCTGTCTTTTTCATTGCCATAGCTACAATTTGTCCTTTTCATTGCCATAGCTACAAATTGCATATTGAGACACACAGTATGCAATATACATTTATTGAATAAATTATGGAAGTTGCTATGTAAAATAATGTGCCTTAGAAAAGAAAGGGACATCAATTAATCAATTCTAAGTTATAAATGAGAACATGTAATATACTCAATGTTACACTTTCTATAGTATATAAGGAAAGAGGGGGCAGGAGATAGAGAGAGAAAGGGGGGGAGAGAGAGAGAGAGAGAGAGAGAGAGAGAGAGGCACTACATCTGTTCTAGATTTAAAAAATTTAAAAGCCGAGACAACCAAATGGAATAATGTATGGTCTTTGACTCCAGGTGTGAGGAAATCAGCTATAAAAGTCAGTTAGGAATATGTAAATATTTTCAAATATAGAATTGATATTAACTAATACAGGTGGTGTAACTCAACTTATTAGCTGTGATATGGTATCATACTGAAACAGGAGAGTTTTTTCCAGGGAAGTTACATTCTTGAGGCATTTAGGAAAGAAGTGTCATCAAGGTATCTGTAATTTTTCACTGTTTTAAAATGTAAAAAGGAGCGTAGGCAGTGAAGTAGATATAGAAAATAACAAAACTTACTAAAATCAGATTTTGGGCATTCACTTTCTCACTGTACTCTTTTTTATACATTTCTAAATGTGTAAAACTATTCAGGTTATAATGAAAGAGAAAAGGAAGAAGATAAAATGTTTAGATACAAAAGAGAAAAATAAAAGGAGTTACACTCCTGCGTCGAGTTCATTTCGGAAAGGAAAGATGTCTAAAAAGTTTCGTCAATAAATGTGAAGCTTCTGAGAGTGAGAGGGACACGGGCGCCTCCTCTGAACTGAAATGTCAGGAAGGCAGCTCTGCAGTTAGTTACCCGCTCAACCGAAGGGAAGTAGAGGGCCGTGCGTCGGTCTGGCCTTGGGTCCCAGTCCCACATGCTCTCCATTGTCCGCACCCTGCTTGCCCCTGAACTTATTATTCCAAAACATTTTTTAAAAAATAAGAAATATTCAGTATACTTAAATTAGTAAATATTTTCATAAATTCACTAAATACATATCAAAAACTAGATATTATAGTTGTATGCATGTGAAAATTTAATGTTTCCTATAATAAGTTACTATAAATAGAAACATTAGACCAAAGATCTGAACATAGTAAAGGTCCTTAATTATGATCACTAAGCTTCTTTCTAGAAAATATGAGTATAAACATAATTATAAACTATAATCATTTTACTGCTTAACATTTATGTAATTTCTTATATGGCTTGCAACAAAGAACATTACATACTTGGTTTTCTTACTCTATTTAATAGTTTCATTAAGTGGATATTATTGCCCCCAAGTAACAAACTGATAAAGTGAAGTTTAAATAGATTAGGTTGTCTGTAAGTGCATATAGAGAGAAAATTATATGAAGTCATCTGTATTCATTCTTTCCTCCAAAATATTCCTACCAATATGGCTTGGAATATCATGCACCTTTCCAACAATGGATTTTATATATGGTTTGTCTGAAAGGTATCCAGACATGCAATGTAAAAAAGAGACATTTATTGAAGAATATACAAGACACATTGTACACAGGATCTCAGTCCCCTTCAGAGTAGAAACCTTAGGACCTCACACACTTCTCCCAATAGCCATTAGCTGCCCTGTTATATTTTCTGGAATCTCATCAACACTCTGAAATCTCTTCCCTTTCAAAGTTTATTTTAGTTTTGGGAAAAGCCAGAACTCCCAGGGCACCAAATCTGGGCTGTGGTGGGGGCTGAGTCATCTAGGTGATTTGATGTTTTGCCAAAAAACTGCATGAGATATGATGCATGAGCAGGCGTGTTGTCGTGGTGAAGCTGCCAATCAATCACCAGTTGCCCCTAGCTATGGCCTTCTGAGTCATCCGAATAGTATCTGTGGAGGAATGTTCAAGCTTAATGCAAAGGATGATGGAGATTTGTTGCTTTTCTCTCTCAGTCATTTGAAATGTGACGGCCACACAGTACACATGCTCACTCTGCAGCATATCCCACCCGCACTAACTAGTATAGTGAACTCCTAATTGTTCACGCATGCGCATTCCAGTCCACTCTCCTTGGCTGCCAGGTTACATCAATGGCACACAAATCATTCTCATTATATTGGCAATGGTTGGACAGATGTTGCATACTTAAGGCTAATATTGTAGGTGAAAATGATATCTCATTTTTAATGTTGACCATTTTATTGGCTATTTATATTTTTTCTTAATTGTTTTTCCTGTCTTAAACACGTCCTCTACTTGAATTTCAACACAATTAACACAATTTTTAATAAATGTATAATTGTTATGTGTAGATTAATATTATTAAACTTCTATTTGATTTGCAGGTTGAACATATTTATTTGTCTCTGCTACAAATTGAATAAGAATGTGCATCTTTTAAATAAATAGAAGTTGTTGATCTAAATTAAAATTTAAATAGAAAATCATACAGAGCCCTGGATGGTGTAACTCAGTGGATTGAGCGTGGGCTGTGAACCAAAGGGTCGCCAGTTCGATTCCCAGTCAGGGCACATGCCTGAGCTGCAGGCCAGGTCCCCAGTGGTGGCCGTGTGAGAGGCAACCACACACTGATGTTTCTCTCCCTTTCTCCCTCCCTTCCTCCCTCTCTCTAAAAATAAATTAATTAATAAAAAAATAAAA
>PVKM010008868.1:0-38138 GCA_004027735.1 Carollia perspicillata | reverse complement strand
TACATTTTCTGGATTGTGCACCATGACAAAGACCTTTTCCTTCTGATTGTTCAGCCAGGTCGCTGTTTGACAAAACAGGTACAGGTTTCAAGTGAAGCAAGAATATTGGTGTGTGTGTGTGTGTGTGTGTGGATGAAAGGGGCTTGGAGGGAGGAGGGGAATAAAAGTATGTGTACCTAACTGACTAAAAAGCACCCTAGCATCAAATTAAATTAATTTTGGAATTATTTATAAGTATAAAATCGAAATGCTCAGCAGTAGGATAATATTTTGCAGCTATTAGATATAATAATTATGAAAGCTACATAGAAATATGGAAAAATAAGAGCATTCTTTGTGAAAAAGACTATCATGAAATATACCAAAGTGATCATTATATCAAAATGATTCAATTATTATGTCCTCCAGCCTTCTCCCTATCTTCTCATCTATCTAAATGTTTTCTAATTAAAAGAGTGTATTAAAAATAATATAATGTTTTTAAATAAGATAAAAAGTCAATAGCTAATAGTTACATGCTAAGATAAAATTAACCTTTGGCAAAATTGTTAATTATGATGATTAGGTGACCCATATACATATTTCCTTAGCCAACTGCTTTTTCTTTAGTATTAGTCCCCTCTCTGTTTTGCCTTTCACCTGACCCAATCTTCTCTAATGACTTGATTCTGGACTTTTAAAAAACTTTCCTAGGATAGCTTGAATAAAACTTATCAGTCTTGTTACCTCTTGCTCAGCCCTCAAGTATTCCTGAATAAAGTCAATCCTAAATAATAACAGGTTAACATGAAGCTTCTACTGATGAACATACATCTAGAGATAATGACACAAATACTTTGGTTTATTCAACCTGTTCGAATCCATCCATTCATTCATTCAGCTCTGCCCTTGTTAAGGATTTTGGTGACGATCCAGAAGGCACGTTTATCCTGCTCATTGATGATTTGAAGCAGAAGATACAGGAAATGCACTGAATGGCAGAATTGGAGAGCAGAAAGATTTCAACATGCCAGCAAGACGGACTAAGTCAAGTAAGAAGTTAAGTAAGAGTGTGTATAAGGGTCTGCAGTTCGAATTGTCCAAGCTAGGGCTGTGCAAGCTTAGCCAGTTCACAGCCCTTGTGAAAAAGCCTCAGGGGTGTTTCCTGGGGTATGTTCTCCTAAGAGTGCAGGGACTGAATTAGCCAACAGGAAAATCTCCTTTGAGCTTAGGCTGCAATAACAGAAGTATTATGTCACAGCCCCTGGGGAGTATCAGGAGATACAGGGATAACTATCAGTCCTGAGCTGGGACACACAGACTCAAAAAGAAGCTGAAACCCTGCATAAATCGAAATGAGGTAAGTAGCAGCAGCATTAATCTACGTGAGGAGCAGGTTGTCAGAAACAGAATGGGGCTTATGGAGGCTAAAGGAGATGGTCCCTAAGGAACTCTATCAGTAGAACTAGCAACCTAAGGTTTGTGAGTATGTTCTTAGACCAAGGAGCCTGAACTGTCAAGTGGACATGTACTGTGAGGTGTTTTCTCATAACAAAGCAGGGTTTTATATGATCATTTGGTTCTTGTGGTCAACCATACATATTTATGCTGTGTAGTGAGTAGCCACAGAATATTTTTTTTCCTTTGGTCTGGAGCTACCTAGCCCATGCAGGGATAAGATTCCTGACTGAGCCCCAGCAACTGCAAGCTGAGCCCCCTCCACCCTTGGTTGGCAGCAGGAAGACGAGGGCCTGGGTTTCCTCCTGTGTCCCACCCTGATGCTTTCACACTGTTTTTCAGTCTTGGACTTTAAAGCCATTGGCGTGCCTCTGAATAGGGACTAGAAAGAATCCTCAAGAGAATGTTTATACCTGATAACAAGAGAGAGTGTCTGGTTTTGCAGGAGATGAACTGTTCTTTTGTACTGGAGCAGGAAGTAAGCAGACAGTCCACTTCAATAGCTTTTTATACCCACCAGGCATGTTGAAATTGATCTTTTCCATCACTATTATCTATATAAACCTCTTCCTTAGTGATTTAGTTGGGGAGTACTGTAGCCTATTCTCATTCAAATATTATGTCTCTTTGGGGGGAAGAACTGAGAGCCATACCTTTATTTCTCATCATTTCAGCTTAGATAGTCATTTATCTCAATCCTAAAATTCATCTAAGCACAAAATGAAATCATGAACAAAGCCTTGTGACAACTTGTAGCATCCTGAATTCTTCGAGAGGAGGCTGACGTGACTAACAAAAGAAGAAAGAGTGAAGAAATGGCTGGCTCTCATTAAAAGCCTGCAATTTTTCCAAAGAAGAGTTGGAGAATTTGTGGAGGACCACTCAATGCAGAATGATTTGGGCGTAAGAAAGTGAGACTCAACCATGACTCTTCACCTTAAATAAGCAAGCGATGCATTAGCATTGCTGACCACCCCACGTCTCGGATTAGGAAGGCTGTTTCAGCTGTCCTGGCTGTACAAAGAAAGTCTGCGCAGATCCATTTCTGACAGCAGCTATATCGAGTGTTCTCTCCCTGCGTGTTAAAAAAAAATCAAATCGCTTTGAAAAGTTTGTATTAAACTTTGGTAGGTCGTCCTATGGACCACTTACCCCCAGAGTCAGCCAAGTGCCTTTCCTGAGTCCGCGGGACAGACCACCTCTTCTCTGTGCCCGTGGGAAACCCAAGCCAGCCCAGCCCTATGAGCTTAGCACTGTGTGGTCCCGGCCCCTTTGCGGATCCTAAACTCCTTAGAAGACGGAGATGAGCCCTTCCCATCACAGTGTCTTTGGCTCTAACACAATGCCTGGTCCCTGTGAAGTGGCAGAAGGGCAATGAGGACGGACTGCCTTTGGGAGAAAGTAGAAACTGACAAATAGCTCTAAAGTCCGGCTCTCCGGGTGCGTTCTAGACCGTGTCTTGGGCTGGGGGACCAGTTGCAAGAAGGATCCGCTGTCAGCTTCCAGCCCAGTGATCTGTGTTTGCCACCTGTACACGGAGTGAGCCTGTGGCTTGGGGAGGAAGCAGGCTTGGGGGAGTGTGGTGAGGAGCACTGGGAAAGGATGGTGAAGCCAGCGGACAGGCAATGGCTGCGCGCTGTCTTGCCTCCTTTAGAACCAAAAGGGACTGTGGCTCAGTAGCCCCGGCGCCAGGTGCGCCGACCAGCGTTTCCTGCGTCCGTCGGCGGGTGGCAGGGACTTGCGCTTGCTCCACCGCCCAGAGGCGTGGCAAGTTCGGGTTGCCCAACTTTCCCAGGCCGGGTGGTAGTCCCGGCCCGGTCCAGGAGCAATCACAGTTCCTTCTATCAGGACCATCTGGCAGGTTCCAGAAGAGCTATTTTCCAAGTGGCGGTGTTTACAGGGACAAGGTTGGACCGCTCCGTGCAGCCTAGGACGCTTTCAGCCTTTGAGGCGAAGGAGACGAAATCGAGGAACGACGTGGAATCGGTGCGGTAGCCAATGACCTAGTGCCTCAAGTTAATTTCACCGCGTTTTGTTCGAAGAGCAGCCAAGTCACTCACTCCTCTTCAGTAGCTAGCTGCTATCAGAAGGTTTTTTTTCTTTTCCGAGAATTTAGGAAATATAGTTCAAGTGCCCGGCCCTTACAAGTTACAGGAGCAGTTTCACGCCTCAGCACTGAAAAAGGTATCTTGATGCTATTTCTTGTTGCTTCTAGGAAGCCGCTTAGGACATGACTTGAGCCAGTGCATCTGCGGCCGAAAAAGACACAGACGCACTGCACTCTCTAGGGACCGGAGCGGGTCCAAAGACACAGACGCACTGCACTCTCTAGGGACCGGAGCGGGTGCACTGTCTTCCCGAAGGTGCCAGGCGAGCGTCCGATGCTCTCGGGTTCTCCCGGTCCGGTGTCAGGTGCCGAAGGTTTCCGGCGCCTTCCGACGTCTGGGGACAGTTAGGGGGTTCGGGGGTGGAGGTGTGGCTGGACAAGAAGGGAAGAGCAAGGAAGGGGAGGGAGCCGGACTGCGCCTCACTCTTGGGGGCCAAGGACACCGCGGCCAGCTTCCCGTGGATCGGACTTTCCGCCCGGTGGGGGCGGGGGAGGGGAGGGCGGCGGAGCTCCATTCCTGTGCCCTTACCAGCTTCTGGCGGCCCACAGGACTGAGTAAGCGGGACGGAAGGAGCCTGCCAAGATTTCCAGAGCTCTAAGACAGTAGGGCACGCGGACTAGAGGGCCCGGAACGAGGACCCAGAACCTGCCCCGGCCGTGCTCCTGGACCAAGCCGTCAGCGCCTCCCCACGCGCGCGCGCTCGGCCCCGTTCCCCCAAGCCTGGCGGCCACCGCCCCTCTCCGCAGCGGTAGGGAATCAGGTCCCGGAGGAAGAGGGTAGGTGGGGAGGCGGATAAGGGGTGGGGGACCCCTTGACGTCACTGGAAGGAGGTGCCGGGGTAGGAAGTGGGCTGGGGAAAGGTTATAAATGGCCCCCGCCCTCGGCTCCTCTTCATCGAGGTCCGCTAGAGGCTTGGAGCGCGCCGGGCAGACACTTCTCGCGACTCTTCCCCGGCGGCAGCGGCGGCGGCGGCGGCGGCCAAGAGCCGGCTCTGGGACTGAAGCGCAGCGGCCAAGGACGCTGGGCTGCGAGGATTACCCGTCAAGTGGCTGCCCGCCTGGCTGGAACCGCGGAGAGGGGCGCTGCGACGCGGGGCCGGAGTGCGCGGTCGGCGGCGGAGTGGGTGAGGACAAGCTCGGGCGGCTGGGTCGGTCGCCCGCCAGGAGCGCGGACACCAGGCAAGCAGGCCGCGTCGCGCTCACCATGGTCAGCTGCTGGGACACCGGAGTCCTGCTGTACGCGCTGCTCGGCGGTCTGCTTCTCTCAGGTGAGGCGCGGCCAGGGCCGCGATAGGCAGGCGGGGGCCACACCTTGGGGGGCCGAGGGCGCGCGGGGGAGGCGAGCCTCGGTGGGAACCTGGGACCCTAGTCTCAGGTGCACGCCTGGGGTCGCGGCGCCTTTCTCCTCCGCGGGGTGGTCAAGGCTCGCCTCGGAGACCAACCGGCGGGGCCCGAGGGCATCGCCACCCTGGATGGCACTGGAGCTGCTCCGCCGCTGGAGTCGCTCACCCTCCCTGCCTGGTTCCGGGCTCTGGGAGCGCCGCGCACCCAGACCACGCAGGCGGCCAGTACGCAGGACCCTCTAGAGCCCCGCGCCGCGGCTCCCAGAACGCCCGCGAGGCCGCCCGGGGGCTGGGCTGAAGCCCGACGGTGGCGTTGTCGGGCACGGGCCACGACGTCGCGCCTCGAGAGGAAAGGAGGAGAGCCCTTTCGGAGGCGGTCGTGTGCTTGCCGGGAGCAGACAGATTCCCGGAGAGGGCGAGAGCTGGTACCCTTTAACCCACTTGGGGTTCCCGAGCCCGACCGTCCACGGCACGTTCTGCGAGCGTCCACTCCTCCCGCGGGGCGCAGACCACGGGGCCGGAGCGCGCTGCGCACAGCCACCCGGACTGCTGGGACCCTTTCCACCAGTCCAGCCCAAGTCCTCTCAGGTCGGCTACTTGAGTGAACCTGACCCAAGAGGGTAGTCCAGAACCCAAATACCGTTAGGTTTCGGACTTGCAAGCCTAGCCTTTAAACTCCGAGAGAAGAAAGGGCGGACCATTTGGACGAAAAGATGCGGTTTGAGCAACGGGTGAGATCCACCCCTTTGCCGGGAGTTAGGGAACCTGGCGGTGGAAGCCTCGGGGCCAGGAGGTCACGCCTCCGTCAGGGTGGAGGCCGCCCCGGCCAGGTGTCAGAGCCGGAGGGGATTTAGGGGCTTGGATCCGGAGTCTGCGCCGTGGGGCCGAGCGGCCGAGCCCTTACCTTAGTTCAGTCCCTGCGGGCGAAAGACAGTAACATCAAATAAGGGACAGCAATTATTCAAGTAAAGTCAGTCGAGTTGAGCTTATTTTTAAAAATGCTTGTTGAACCCCAAAGGCTGTAACAGTTAAATATTCTTTCTCAGTGGGAAGACTAATTAGACCGTCAGTTTTTAAATAACAGGCCAATAGTTCCAATTAGATTGGTGAAACCATTGACCCGAGAGGCAAGGCACAGTAAGAATGTCTGAGAACCGCTCTGTAACTTGGAAAAAGTTGCCAAATAACTGTATGAATTTGAAATATTGCTATTCTAATTAAAAAACACATTTCTTCAGTTTTGAAAAGTCATTTATTTTGAAGCAATTGCTTGGAGCGTCTAAATAACTTCCTGAAGTGCATCTGTCTCTTATGTAAAGGTAAATCTAGGTAAATCATTGTGAGTCCGAAAATTGGAGGGAAGAGTGTATGTTGTATTGGATTTTCCGCTTCACACAGACATATCTTTATCTTTGTTTCGAAACTGTGGTTGACCAGTGAAGTGTAGTGAGTTCTCTTCCTGATTGGGGGCCACTTAGATCAGTGAAGGTTTTCGAAAACCTGTGAGATCCCCTTGTGATTTCTCTTACCTTTGATTTTACTTAAATGAGGCAAGAATCTTGGAACTCTTTTGTGATTAAAAAATGTACATATGTAAATTTACATATGTAAAGGGGTGAGATCCCCTTTACCTGCTGATTTAAGGGATGTTTTGTCAGCCTTTGGGGTTTGTATTTGCAAAGCCCGCCTTCCCAGACCACAGGCTTCTCTGTCTGGCTGACATCTCAGAGCAGAACAGTCCCTAGGGGCTTTCTGAACCAAATCAGGATTTTCAAACTGAACGGAAGGGCTCCAGCTCTGGGGAGAGGGTCCCGGAAGGGACCAAGTTCCTGACAGGTGTATTTATCAGGAGTCTACTTGTGCCCCTCATGGACCTGGTCTGCACACCTTCAGGTACTCTAGAGCCTTTGTGTACACACCAGTTATTATCACTGTCTGTGAGTGATGTACACGTGCACCTGGAGGGGTGAAACAACCAGAGGTCCAGCAGTACAAAAAGGTAATGCATTTCCCCCTAGAAAGTGTATTTACCTTCTTCCAAATATCCTGGGAAATAAAAAGATGCCAATAATTCAGATATTTTCAAGTCCTCGGTATTGCAATGTCTTTTTCTTAAAAGGGATACCAGTTCTCCTTCAACTCCACTCAAAGTCTAATTTTCTTACTTTTAAGTAACCACACCCTTGGTTAAAGCCACAGACCATTTTTTTTCTGGCCCCATTTTTCTTGAGTTTTTGAGCAGCTAACATTTCCAATTTGCTGTAACTAACTGGAAATTCTTCCCTTGTGAATTTTGTGAGGGAGGTCTACATTAATAACAAAGTTAAACCAAAATGTACATGAAAACATTACACATTTCCAAATCAAATGTAATAAATCTCATACTAAAGCTTATTTGACATAACAGTTTTTGTTGTTTTCCCAAGGTTTATGTAGTCGCTCCTTTTTTGTTGTGTTTTTCTGAATTGCATATTGAAAGTTAATTATTTGTAGCACGTCTGGCGATTCACTTAGTTTTCCAACTGATAGATCATGTTGCAGGTGAATTGTAGATAGTCACCTACTCTAGTTCTTGAATATTTTTACCTTATTTGTTTATTATTATTTGAAGTTTTTTTCTCTGTTGAAAATTCTATAAGAAGCTATCCAGTTTCTTTTCTAGTGAAATCTAAGTGACTTTTCTGTTTTCATATGTAAAATTCGGAAGTTAGAATAGATGATTATTTCTAAGACCCTTTTTCAACTCTAAAATTCAGTGAATGATTCCAAGAAATAGGCTGAATACAATGTGTCTTTTTCTTCTTCCCTTGCCTACATTTGCATGTAGGGTGGATGGTAAACCCTGCAATGCCAGAGCTGAGGCTAGAAGGATGAACAGGGTTTTCCCTGTTGTCAGTAATCACACTGTATTTTCTTTTTTCCTTAATGAATGCACCTGACCAACCAATCAACTTGGTCTTTAGTGGGTTGCAAGAGCTAAGCTGTTAGAGTATGCCCAGGCCAGTAGTAATCATTAGCTTGGGCTTTCTGTTTTTTTCTAGCAGAATATGTGACTCTAGAAAGTAGACTTTACTTTATAACTCCAGTTACATTATCTGTGCTAAGGATGCCAGTCATTTTAAACCCATATGCATTTCTTTTCATTATTATTATTAATGCTCACTTTATTCTAAAAGAAGTTTAGAATTCAATGAGGATGCTAAGCCTCTATTTTATATTATTTTTTTAGAACAAACCAAATAATCACTTTGTTCTCCTTACCAAAAACGATTGAGACATTCTAAATCTACTTTGAATATATAGACTATAGAAATTGAAAATGGTATGTTGTTTAAAAAAATGGTTTTCTATTGACCAAAAAAATGGCATATCTTTGAGGAAGGTTATCCAGCCTATTGCAAAGTTATGGCTGGTATTTACCTCGGGAAGGTCTGCAAAGTAAGAACCAATAACAGAGCAGTAGCTTCTGCTGCTTTAAGGTGAGATTTGAATGTGAGTGGGCATAAGAATGGAGAGAAAGTGAGGGAAGCTCTCTTGGCACTTGGGTATGAAATGCAAAGCTTGCAGGAGTTAGACTCTTGGTTCAGTTGGGTCAGGAGTTCATTGGATATCAAATACATGCTATAATTTCTCAGAATATGTACTTTGTCATTGTGGATTGGGGAGAAAGGACATCTGAAATAACACTCAACATCATATATATATTTAAAGTAAAATACATTATTAGGAATGGTTCAAAGCATGTGTTGCATGGGTTTAACCAATTTATTAAGATGAAAGAATCCATTCTGTTCCATTGGCCTTAGCATACTGGTGAGCTGGTTTGGAAAGACAAGATCTCCTGCCACATGTTTTTCAGGTTCATTGGTGGTTCCACAGATACTTGGGTGCTTGGAAAGTGCATGCTGCTGATTAAATTACTGGATTTTATACCAAATTGAGGGAGGGGAAGGAAATGGGAGGAATGGGATAATTGAGGGAGGACTTGAAAGAAAAGTCTCTGGCTCAGCATCTGGGACTACAGGGGGGTTTCATTAAGGAAATGGTTCCATTGAGTCTGCTGGAGATAGTGGACTAGATTTCCTGCATTGCTGCTGGGGCGGATGTGGGGGGATGTCAAGAATTCCTGGGGATTTCCCATCAGTCTTGGTGAAGCCATTTCTGATTATTGCTCCACTCCTTGATGTTTTTGAGAGAGTTGATCTTGTTTCATAAACACATACATTGGGAGAGTGGGATAGATAGAACCTCATAGATGGAATCTACTCACTTCAGAGAGGAGAAATTCCTCCAGGAGCAGTTGAGTGATTTTTTTTTCAACAGCTGGCTAATGGCAGATGCAAGAACAGAATCCAGGGTTCATACTACAGATAACATTTCTTCTTCATTTTTGTTTTCCCTCTACCTTAGGCAGAGGAGAGGTATTCAAATATTGCTGAATGAAATTATTACCGTGCTGAACAAGGTCAACAGCTGGCTAACGGCAGATGCAGGAACAGAACCCAATGTTCATACTGCAAATAACATTTCTTCTTCATTTTTATATTTCATCTACTCCAGGCAGAGTAGAGGTATTCAAATATTTCTTGAATGAAACTATTACAGTGCTAAAATTTCTTTTTAAACCCTAGCATTGTTTTTTAAATATGAAATATTCATCAATTTTTTTAAAAGCCCATAGAGGTTTGAATTAAGAATACCTGGATTATGGCTAACCAGTAGTACAACTGAGAGATGTGGTCCAAAGTTTAATTTTCCTTGTGGGCAATGCTATACAAATTCTACCCCAGTCAAAGGGATTACTCACCCTTTTTTTAGATGATCCTTGCACGTTCATTGCTCCATGTTCATGCTGTTTTGTCTGCTAGACTCTTCTCCTCCCTGTGCCTCTCACCCTCCCCTTTCCTTCAAATTCTAGCTCAGAAACCATCTCCATGAGCATCTCACTATAGCCCCAGACAGAATGAATGGGTTTTCCTGCTCCTATATGTACCCTCCTATATACAACCCCTCCCTGTGCCCCTCTTCCAGTTCTCACCTGGCATTGTTAGCATTCTACTTAATATGGCTGTGCCCTCACTCTTTGAGGAGGAGAGACCCTGTCTTAACTGTCCTTGGGTTCCTGGCACCTAATGTGATGCCTGGCATGGAAGTTCTCAGGAAGTATTGGAATGAATGAGTGAGTGAGTGAATGATGTAACCATACTATCATTTCAAAGAAGAAATCTCTCAGGGCCAGATATGAATTTATTTCAGTATATGAATGTGCTTCTACCTATCCATTTGGCCTCAGTTACAGTGGACTCTTTAGAGGGACTGTTCTTAATAAATAATGCTTATCCTCAATAGTGAGTTACTAAGATATAGGAAATCAGCTATGAACTTTGACTCCCTGAGATACTTATCTCCTATAATCCCTTCTTTTTTTTGTCATACGTCACTGGGACCTATGAGCCCCCAAAGCTGGGTTTCAGTGTGTGCAGAAGTTCTGTCTTAGTCTGTATTGGTGAGATGCCAAACACTTAGCTTTACTCTGCAGTGTCTTACCCAATTTTTAGATTTTATGCTTTGGCTTACTCATCCTCTCATAGACTCAACCCTGAGTCCTTGGGTGCTAGGCTTTGATGCAGAACTTGAAGAACAGAGACCTGTCCACACTTAGCATCAATGTTCTGCTTTAACAGCAGCCTTTGATTTCAAGTCAGTAGACCAGGCTAGTCTGCCTTATTTTCTCTTTCCTTAGGATGAGTTCTTCTCAATCATTTATGCAGACAGGCTCCTGGCAGGATCATCCTACTAGGTAGGTGTGAAACATGGATCTGAAAAATCTGAATCCTATGGCTGGGGCTCAGGTTGGTGCCTCCCGTCACCCACTCCCCATCCAGTGTAGACACTTAAACGTGTCTACAACATACTCTAAAACATGCTTCTCAAAGTGTGGTCTATGGTCCAGCATCTGCTGAGAACTTAATGAATCAGAGCCTATATTTTAATAAAGTCCCCAGATGTTTTGTTTGCTCATTAAATATTGAGAAGCACTTGGCCAAGACACGGGAAGAACCTTAGTGATCTTGGATCTTGGATCTTAGAAGATTGGACAAAGAAGACGAGGTCCATATACACAATGGGATACTGTTCAGCCTTAAGAAAAGATGAAATGCTGCCAACAACATGGATAGATCTTGAGAATATCATGCTTAGCGAAATGAGTCAATGGAAAATGTTAAGAACCATATGATTTCCCTCGTGGATGGGATATAAAACAGAAAGCAACAAATGAAAAAACAAGAAAAATAAACAAAAACTCACACAGACAACAGTACCGTGGTTACCAGAGGGAAAAAAGGGTAGGGGAGCAGAAGAGGGTAGAAGGGATCAAATACATGGTAATAGAAAAAGACTTGACTTTTTTGGTGAACACACAGTACAACATAGAGATCATGTATTATAAAACTGTATTATAAAACACTTGAAACCTATGTAATTATGTTGACCAATGTCACCACAAAAAATGTAGTATTTTTTTTTAAATTGAGAAGCACTAAGGGATTTTTAGCTCTGATGTCCAGGTCTAAATCCTCTTCACCATTATCCTTTAATGACCGTTGACCTGTGTGACCAAGGGACTAGACCTGGGTCAACCAGGAGCCCCTTCTGGCTCCCACATTGTTCTTGTGCCCTGCCTTCTGCTAGGGCACCTGTGTCCTACTTCCGGACTCTTTTTACAAAATCTTAGACTTAGCTTGTACCTGTAATCAAAGCAAATTGGTGTGGTCTTGAAGATACCATGGTTAACCAAATCCTAGGTGGAAGATTAAGGCTTTACAAAATACAGACTTGGTGTAAAATAGTAAAACTGGAATTAAATAGGTTTTACCATAAATAAAAGTTCTATGAGATGTTTGCTTCCAAAACAAAATTACTTGGTGGTAAGAACTAGCTGGTGTCTCCTCCAGAATCTTTGTTGTCAAGGGGCATCACTGTCTCATGATGTCATGCTATAGTTGATAACAAGGTTTTTGTGCTTATTGGCTTGAAATTTCATGTGTTTGTCATTTGCATTCTTCCTTGTCTCATTATTACAAATCATGGAAAATGCTTTTATCTTTTCACAGATTATCACAGTGCTCATGGGCATTTTTCTCAGCTTTGTCTTCCATTTTTCTATTTAAAAGGTGGAGGATGAGTAGATTTCCTTTCAAGCCATCCATCATGTGGTTTCCACAAGCCAAGCTATAACACTGATTAGATTCTTTTGTTAAAAGAGGCCTGAAGTGAAACTTATATAAATAAAAAGCCTTGGCTTTCATTATATAGAAATATGAAACCACTTAAACTCAAGGCCACCTTTAACAAAACCCTGATTAAGTAACTAGTCTGCCCATTAGGGTGTATAAAACCCTTTGCTTCTCATCTAAGTCCATGGTCTCCAGTCTGGCCCTACATTAGAATCATCTGGAGAGCTTTTTTAAAAAAAAAACAAAAACAAAAACAAACAAAAAAAAAAAAAACAGCTCTTCTTGCCCTGCCACACTCCTGACCAATTTAATCACGTTTGGTCAAGTGGGACCAAAACATCCATGATTTTAAAGCTCCCAGGTGATTTCGGTGGATGACTGAGGTTAAGAAACTCCTGTTTTATCAGGCATCTGAATTATTGGGAAAACTGTGCTACACTAGAGTGTGGGCCCCACCCCAGAGTTTCTGATTCGGTGGGTCTGGGGTGGGGCCAAGAATTAGCCTTTCTAACAACTGCCCAAGTAGTGCTGATGCAGCTGCTCCAGAGACCACACTTTGGGATCCCCTGCCCTAGGGCTCCTTGGCGGGGACCTGCCCTGTGCCAATCTGTAAAATGCACTGAATCATCACTAGACCTATAACAAGGTGGAGGAAACTGTATTTACAAGAATTTCTGCCAGGAAAAGTGTGTGTTAAAGGGATACAAGGCTAAAGTGCTCGGGACATGCCGTCAGTAGATGTGGTAGGGTTGCCTTCTGGGGAAAGCGGGTCTGTCCTGCCCAGTGGGGTATGTGAGTTAGGAGCCAGTGTGAGTTAGGAGCCAGCGGTGTGAGTTAGAAGTGAATTGCTGGTCTAGACATTAGTCCTCCTTCTCTGCTTTTACACCACAGAGCATTCGGCCTTCCCTTTTTACAAATACTGGAAAACATTTATACATTTTTTTGAAAGGTGCCATATATTGACCTGTCCCAGGCCTGTGCCCTAGTCCAGCCCTGCTTCCCTGCAGTGCTGTCTCAAGCCTCACAGTGCTTGGACTCTAATTGAACCTCTGTATCCATATTTCCTTTGCTGGGATTTTTCTCCTGACCTGAGTGGCTGAATTCTACCTGTTGGAGCACTGTGGTTCTGCTGGCTTTTGTGATGTGCCAGAGGTATGTCTCCATTGGTGAGAAAAGTCACTGCCTGGTCGGAGACAAAGCTAGGCTGCCTCTGTGCAGAGCCATGGCACTGGGATACTTTCTGTGAATCACGGAGCATTCAAGCTGCTTCTCCTTCCCTGAGAGCATCTGGGGTCACTATAGGGCATTGATGGCCTCATATTGTGTGAGTTCCATGTGGACACTTCTATTTTCAAATATGGAAAAGGCATATGCATTATGCACTACCGAATCACCTTTTCTGCAGGGCTCTGTCATGGCAGCATTTGTGTCTGTCCTCTATTACTACCCAACAGTTTGCCCCCAAACTCAGGTGCCTAAAAGAAGAATTTACTCTGTCGAATGAGTCTGTAGTTTAGGAATTTTGGGCTGGGCCCAACTGGGTGGTTTTTCTTCTGGTCTTGCCCAAGTCACTCGTGCAGCTGTAGTCACCTGGCATTTCAACTGGGACCTTGATGCGTGCTGTCACTGGGCCTCCCTGTGCATGCAGTCTTTTGCCTACGTGGAGGCAGGAGCAGTCCAAGAGGGCAATGGTGGAAGCTTCATGGCCTTTTGAGGCCTGGGCTTTGGAACCACTACCACACCCCTCCTGCCACATTTGATTGGTCCTAACCCAGAGTTAAGGATTGGGGAAGTAGGCTCCTCTCTTGATGGGAGGAGCTGTACAATATTGTGGCCATGTTTAACACACCATTGTTTGATACTTAGCCCTTTCTTTTCCATCTAGATATTAGGTTGGAATTCGGCCAAGATATTAATAGTGAAAAATGCCTTGGTCCTTCTACATAGAACCTTTGAGTGAGACAACTGGTCTAATAGAAAGGGCTTCCCATTCAGAGATCTTTTGATTAGGGTCCATGCCAGGTTGGTGCTGCTAGCCTCTTAGGAATACCATGACACCAGCAGAGGAGGACCCCTGACCCTCAGATTCTGAGTATAGACATCTCTTCAGGTTTATATCATAGGACCTCTGGTTGAGCACCTTCTCCTGGAGATTGTGGTGAGGCTGCATGCTTTAGGTGAGAAAGAAGGGAGGTAACTAACCTCTGCAGATAGTCGGGCACTTAGATTTACGTTTGGTACCTTAATCCCAAGAGGTAGCACAGTACTCTTCAGTGTGAAAAAACTGAGGCTGAGGTCAATTAAATACTTTTCCTAGATTACAGAAGTGGTAAGTGAGGCTGAAATTGTTTCAGTTTCATTGAGTCAGACTCCAAACCTCACTGCTCTCACCCTACCTTCCAGCTTAAGTGAAAAGGGGAGAAAGAAACGATCATGGATGAGAGTGTGCTGGTTTTCCCTTCATTCCAAACCATTCTATCCTTGGAGTTTTGTCATCTCCAAAGAATGTGAGAAGCACTGCTACTCCAGCTTAAAACGGCCTTGGGAGATTTCACTCCTGCTTGTGGCAGACGCTAGTCACGTCTCCATGAAGACAATATTAACCATGTGGGTTTTCTTATGGGGGCATTCAAGGACCGTCCCAAAAACTCAAATCAACAAGGATCTGCAAAGGCATTAAGAACATGATTTGATATGGCCTTCCACACCGCTCTCCTAGAAGTGACTTGAAACTGAAGCAGAGGCACAGAAGGCCAGGCAGCACTTTGATTCCGAAAAAGGCCTTATCACGCAGGCCCTCTGAAAAGCTGGGCTGCCTGCTGTCAGATTGCTTCCAGGAGGCCAGGGTCTACCACACCTTTCAGATCTCCAAAAGACTTGGAGCTTTTCTCAGTGGAACTGGAGTATAGGGAAGGACCCTGAAGTGTTGTTTGACCCTGAAGGCAGTTGCTACCTGGATTGGGGCAGGAGCGGACTAAACATGACTCCAGGGGAAGGTGGAGGAATGCATGGAACAAACATGGAGCAAACATCTCCTGGGCACATGCACTTTGTTTTTTTCAATTCTTACCTGAGGTCATGCTCATTGATGTTAGAGAGAGGGAGGAAGAGAAGCATCGATGTGAGAGAATAACATTGCACAAGCCCTGACTGGGGACTGACCCTGCAACCCGGGCATGTGCCTGGATCTGGAATTGAACCTGTGACCTTTTGGATTATTGAATGACGCTCCAACCAACTGAGCCACACGGCCAGGCCATGAGCATGTGCGCTTTTAACCTTGCTTTCCACTGGCTTTCCCAGGCTTCCACTGAAACCTGGAAGCCAGGGAAACTTGATGATTTCACTCCATTAAGAGTATGTCCTTTAAGGACATACTCTTAATCCATTAAGAGTATGTCCTTAATGGAGTGATCAGACTAGGATTCAAATCTAGGTCTTCTTGATTTTAAAATCAGTGCCCTTTCCACCAATATTTATCCCAATGTATCTTAAATGTTAAAATCAATGAACTAAAGAAAATCACTTTGGTTTTCAGGGTTTAGAATAACAAGCTGTTGTGTCTGAGATAAAGACAGCTAACCGTTCCAGCATTTGCCTGCAGGTGTTCCTTTCTGTCTGGAATGGCCCCAGCCACGGCCTCCATCTCTGTTTGATTGGCAGCCCTTGTACCATTGTCAGGAATGGAAACGATTCTTTGGGCCCTGTTGTTGCTCCTTGGGTCTCTTGCTCTTCCTCAGATTATTCCTTTCAGGTATTCAAACCTGCAAGCAGTGAAGAGAAAAAAGGGACTTTACTTATTTCTTGGTTTATTACTTGAAGAGGGACACTTTTCGATACCAGGATATGGCCACATTTATCCAATCTGCAAAAAGTCATATCCTGCCACCTATTAAGGAGGTTTTTTCTTCTTCTTTCGTTCCAAGGGAACAGTGGAGAGTGATCAAACAGAAATATGCTTTGGATGAAAATTATAAAGAGAGAGATATATACTGTTTGATTTTAACGTTTGTTTTCTTTTTCTAAGTTGGCATAAGAGAAACCACAAATATATGCAAACAAGTGGAAAGGCAGGGATCTATTAGAGAGGATTGCAAACAAACAATGTTAAAAGGCTATGTAAACCCTTGTTACAGCATTTCAACCATGATTAATTGTATTGTTTTCATTTTGGAAAATACTGTTTAACTCTCCTTTCCACTTAATGTCTACTGCTGGATCAGATTTTTGTTCTCTGTTGTTATTTGGAAATGTTTATAGCTTTGAAATCTTCTGCGTAGGGAATTTTGCTAAAACCAGAGGGAAAAAACCCATAGGGATTGAGTAATTCCCCTATTGGTTATTAATTTTTTATTATTCTCTATTATTCCCTGAAATAGACTTTGTGTAGCTATAGCTTCTGGAGTGCTAGGGGATATCTGACACACATTGTTAATGCACAGGTGAAAAGTGGTCCTGCCACGCACCCCGCTCCCTGTCCTCAACATTCGTAAATGGAAAACACCGTACACAAGTGTTTGCCACACAAAGTCATTTAGCATTCAGGAAATTAACATGGATGCTCATTTTCAAGAATTTCTATTTCACTTCAGCCTTTTTAGACTGGACATTAAACTTAGTGATTCTACATCCAGGTATATCTCTTTCTAGGAGTAGTAAAATTCCAAAATGTAGAAGTGGAGTTGTTTGTTCTTTTTTTAACAGTTTTCCCAATTCTGCCCCCATCTCCCCTCTGCCCTACACCACCCAACCCTCCAGCATTCTCCCCACTTAGTTCATGTCCATGGGTTGTATATATAAGTTCTCTGAATTCTCTGTTTCCTATACCATTCTGGACCTCTCCCTGTCTATGTTATGCCTACCAATTATGCTTCTTATTCCCTGTACCTTTCTGCCTCCATTCCCCCCTCCCTCTCCCCACTAAAAATCCTCCATGTGATCTCCATTTCTCTGATTCTGTTCCTGTTCTAATTGTTTGCTTAGTTTTTGTTTTCATTGTTTGCCTTTTCTTTTAGGTTCATTTGTTGATAGTTGTGAGTTTCTTGTCATTTTACTGTTCATAGTTTTTCTTCTTCTTCAATTTCTTAGATAAGTCCCTTTAACAGTTCATATAGTAAGGGCTTGGTGATGATGAACTCCTTTAGCTTTACCTTATCTGGGAAAGAACTTTATGTGCCCTTCCTTTCTAAAGGATAGCTTTGCTGGATAGAGTGATCTTGGATGTAGGTCCTTGCCTTTCATGACTTGGAATACTTCTTTCCAGCCCCTTCTTGCCTGCAGGGTCTCTTTTGAGAAATCAGCTGATGACCTTATGGGAACTCCTTTGTAGGTAACTCTCTCCTTTCCTCTTGCTGCTTTTAAGATTCTCTCTTTGTCTCTAATCTTGGGTAACTTGATAATGTGTCTTGGTGTGTTCCTCTTTGGGTCCAACTTCTTTGGGACTATCTGGGCTTCCTGAAAGTCTATTTCCTTTGCCAGATTGGGGAAGTTTTCCTTCATTATTTATTCAGATAAGTTTTCAATTTCTTGCTGTTGTTCTTCTCCTTCTGGCACCCCTATAATTCAGATATTGGAACATTTGAAGTTGTTTGACTCCTGATTTCCTTCCTGTCACTGTTGGTTCCCTGAATATTCTGCTTTATTTCACTTTGGGTATCTTTCATTTATTGTTTCATTTTGTGACCAAGCTCAGTCAGATCTGTGAGCATTTTGATTACCAGGGCTTTAAACTGTCCATTAGATAGGCTGGATATCTCCTCATTGCTTAGCTCTCTTTGTAGAGTTTTGCTCTGTTCTTTCATTTGGGCCATATTTCTTTGTCTTGGCACACCTGCTAAATTATAAGGGGGTGGGGCCTTAGGAGAGAGTTGTTATTTATTTTAAATGTGCAGAAGGACATGGGATTGCCTCCCTGGGATAATTCATTCACCGTTTTGGAAGAATGTTAAGTACATACCTAGGGGGATATGTCTGAAAAGAAATATATTTTATTACAATGTTTTGGAGTGCTATACTTTCTGGTATAATTTCATGAGGAAAATTGTGGATCATATCAACTCTAATTCTCCTGATGCCAATTCGTAAGCAGTCATCATTTTAGGTTTATGTCCAACTTCTAGGGTGAGTTCAGGTAGGAATAGAAGATTTTTCCCTGGCTGGTGTAGCTCAGTGGATTGAGCACAGGCCTATGAAGCAAAGAGTTGCTGGTTCGATTCCCAGTCAGGGCACATGCCTTGGTTGCAGGCCAGGTCCCCAGTAGGGGACACATGAGAGGCAACCACACATTGATGTTTCTCTCCCACTCTTTCTCCTTTCCTTCCCCTCTCTCTAAAAATAAATAAATAAAATATAAAAAAAGAAGATTCTTATTTTAGGACATTTCAACATTCACTTAAAAGGTACTTAAGCAATCATCAATTAACATGTTATTTTTTATTTTAAGATATAAACATGTTGTATTTCTTGTCCTTTTTTGTGACATTAACTGTGACTTTTACTGAAATGAGTCACTTAGGCTAGCAAAGAAGTTGTGACTCCTTATACTCAAAACCAAGTCTTTTAAATACACAGCATACATAGCTTTGAGGTGATCTCTTATTTGTTGACTTAAGTCTTCTACATTTCTTGGAATTCATCTAATCTATTTCTAGGTGACTCATGTCCTAAGAGACCTCAGGGTTGAAAGGCCTTCAAGAAGAAGGGGTTGTTCTGATTCACCTTCTAGCTGTGAATCCAGTACAGTGCCTGCTACATAGTAGTCACTCAATAAATGCTGGTTGAACTGACTGAAACTGTATCCTAACCGTTCCACTGGGCCTCAGAGGCCTTTGAAGGAATCACGATTCCATATTAGTTCTTCTTCTAAGAATCTATGTGTGAGTGTACAGGTGGGTGGAGGGGGTAGGCAGACATATGTCCAAGAGCTGGTGATAATTCCCCCCACAGATGTGAAATGTTCTGTTTCTTCCATTTGGACCACCCTCTGGTTCCAGTGAGCCCCCTTTCTTGTCCTTGGCTGAGCTTGCCAGGTTCTCCGGAGTTGAATCTAGGCTCAGGATTCAGAGTGAGAAACTCAGCTGACCAGACACTGGAGAAATGGTTCCCAGAGATATTTCCTCTCGTGAATCCTCATGCTGGGATACTCTTAGCTGGGCAAGGTTTCCAAACAGCACAGAGGAGGGACTGTTTATAGGGAACTTTAATTTCTAGGTACACCAACACAGCCAAAATATACTAGATAATGTTACTGTTGTTGCCATTGTCTTTCCATCTTGGATAAGAACACATGGGTTGAAAACTATTTGCTCTTGGTTCCAGACCATCCACGGTGTAGCCTAGGAAGAGGAGTGAAAAGAGGGGACACGTTACATCCTGGCTAATGTATCACATCCCGTGGTTTTTCCTTTATGACTCTCATTGTTGCATTTCCTTCCCAAACCTCTTCCTTACTTCCAAAAAGTACGATGCGAAACTACACATATATTCAATACATTCTAGCAAATGTTCACTTCTGGCTTTTTTTTCTAGTGGCAAGTCAGGTAGACTCTAAATTACCTATCTGTCTATCATCTGTCTGTCCCTCTCTGTCTCTCACTCTCTGTTTATCTATCTAGAAGACAATAGGCCTTTCTCCTCTCAGCAGAGAGGTCAAAGAAAGCAGAATTGTAGAAGCCAGAGACTTTGAAAGGCAGCTGGTAACAATTGTTTAGAAGGTAAAGGTGAGCTTAGAGGGTTTGGAAATTGGGAACTCTTTGAAGAAGAGAGAAAGACTCACTGGTGTTTCCTTTAGTAAACATACAGACACTCAGTTTTTCAGTCCTTACCTTTGAATCCTTCTTCTGAGAGAAGTCCCTCTCTCCCTAGGCTGGGTTAGCTGCCTCCATAGCTGGTACTTCCCTCTGATAACATGCAAATGTAATTTTATTTTTATATAAAAGGGAGTTTATAAGTATGAAATTACATACACCTCTATTTACTTGTTCTTCTGTTATCCAGCCTAAGTTTGAAACTTAAAGAAAACAATCTTGTCCAATTATTATATCCTTCTTAGTGTATGTTTAAAATAGTAAGTGGAAGAATAAATGGTGAGGCTAAAGACTGGAGAAATCAACATGGTGAGGGGGTGGGAGGAAGGGGTCATATGGGCATGTAATAGACAAATGAGGGAGGAGTTCCCCGATTCCTAGAATCATAGGTCTCTTTCTGGGGAGTGAGTAGTTCAAGTTTGTGGAAACAGCTCCGGTATTAGGGACCTTTTCACTTCACCACTGAGTTCTTCCTTCTGGCTTTATATAACTTCTACTGACTGTTTCTGGTCTTGTCCTACAGAATGAGCTGATTCATAAGTTATTTTAAAGCTTGTTAGGTTGATGGCCAACTTGTAACAGAAATTGGTGTTTTGTTTTGTTTTTTAGCAGAGATGTGATATCTTGGATGATATAAAAAAGATTAATTCTAGAAACAAAGTTCTAGATAGATTAATGAAAATATGAGAGTAAAAATGTGCCAAGAATTAAACACAATGTTCTCCAGGTTTGGGGTACAAATGACTTAAAGTCTCCTGTGGATGTTTGTCAGGAAGACCTTTACATCACATACTGAAATGAGTAAAAATCATTCACTAAATTATTTTTTTACAAGTTGATATACTGCTGGTAGAAGCATATTGCATTTACTAATTCCTTCTAAGATAAGATTTTTTTTTAAGTTTGTAAAATCTTAAGAAGGCACGGATATTACAAATATTTGCTGTGTAAATTTAACAAGTAAGAAAACATGAAAATTAAAGGAACTCAGAATTAAAAAGAAGAATAGTTGAGTCAACATGCCCATCCCATTGTCTAGGCAGGATTAGTTCTCCAAAATATACCCAGTGAAAGCAATGATATTTCAAATAGTTTAAGTTAGAAGGGAAGTGATTTTGACAATAGAAACACAATGGTTAAGGTAGTGTTTAATGAACCTTAGAAAGTATGCTTGTAGCTTTCAAAAATTTAGTTCCCCTCTGATGGATCACTTTATTACACACTCTTAGCCATTTAAATCTCAAGGGTAATAGGGTTTTGTGTATATTATTGGTTATAAAGACAGAGATATCTCAACTTTCCTCTTAGTGAGTGAATTTATAAAACACCTTCTTTATAGACAGTCTAAAGTATTTCAGAAAAATATAATTAGTTCTTTAATAAATATATAATTAGTACTTTATAAACTGTCCAAGTAAGCTTAAAATTAATGTCAGAACTTTATCACACTCAGCCTTCCAATTTCCTTTTATTTCTCCTCTATTTTTATATGCAAAACAATTGGTATTCTCTCTTCCTTTGTAATAGATTATAAAGACTGTATGAAAAGAATAGACCAATCATTGGGTTAGCTATAATAACATTTTTGGTTTTTTCTTGCATACATAAATAGCCTGTGTGCATGCTAGCCTTTCTTCTTCATTTTATTATACAAAATTTTTAAATCATTTTTTATTTTCAATTATAGTTGAAGTACATTATTATATTAGTTTCACGTGTATGCTCCAGTGATTAGACATCACCTTATTTTGAGTTTTTAAGATTTTCTGTATTTCTTTTTAGAGAAAGTGAAAAGGAGGGAGAAAGAGAGAGAGAGAAACATCAATGTGTGGTTGCCTCTCCCGCATTCCCCACCAAGGACCTGACCCGTAACTCTGGCATGTGCCCTGAGTGGGAATCAAACTAGTGACACTTCGGTTCGCAGGCTGGCACTCAACCCACTGAGCCACAGCAGCCAGGGTGACATTATGTAATTTACTACGTGATCATCCTGATAAATGTCACGCCCATCTGACACCACACACAGTTGTTAGAATATTATGACTGTATTCCTTATGCTGTACTTTACATCCCCGTGACTATTCTGTAACAGCCAGTTTCTGTTGTGCTTCTTAGTCCCTCCACCTTTCCCACCCATCCCTCCAGCCCCCTTCCATTTGGCAATAGTCAAAATCTTCTCTGTGTCTATGAATAATCTGCTTATGTTCTGTTTGTTCGTTTATTTTGCTTTGTAGATTCAATTGTTATAGATATGTATTTATTGCAACTTTATTGTTCATATTTTTTATCTTCTCCTTCTTAATGAAGAAAAAGTTACAGGAGTGCATCACCACCAAACTAGTGCTATATGAAATGTTAAAGCATCTTTTTTAAGAGGAAGAAAAATAAAGACCAACATTTATAGTTCAGAATTTTGAAGGCATTATTTTAGATTCAAAATGAAAACTTTAGCATGATACATTTCTGTCCTGGTTAACCAATAGCATCACGACATACAGCTCCGGATATTTCTCCCCCCAGAAGGAACTGTGTGAATCCGAAGGTTATCTGTGCAACGGCTAAACTGAAATATAAAAGTTCCAATTCTAGTTCATATGCTTTAACTATTATATGGCAGCTCCTACAGTGAATTGACGAAGTATTTCCCAGATCTTCCCTGAGGCTTTCCTTCCTAAGGGAACCCGCAGGGGCCCATGCAAGTAACATGTCTATGAAATTCAAAGGCCTGCTGTCCTCATCACCACGGATGCCTGAAGCCTTGCATTGACCAGTAGTGAACACAGAGTAATTGGTAAAATGTTGGGTGGTAGACCACACTGTAATTCCAATTCCAGGATAAGGTAAACTTTCCATTTCAAATTGTGGCCCGCATACACAGAGGATGATGCTACCAAGTGAATAACTTTAAGTTCAAGCATTTTATTAATATTATTGCTATTCCTAATGCACCTCTACCTGAATGCTGTTTTAGTGATAAGCGCTTTGTCACTGACTTGATGCTGAATTGTTTTATAGTGCTATGATTCTAAAGAGAATGCACCAATTGAAGAAATATTAACAACAAAAACACCAGTTACTTCCATTGAGCCAAGTGTTATATATTGAGTCTTACATATATCGCATGGGTTTGTTGAAATTGCACCTCTACTGAACAGTCTTCTTTTCAGGTGTTCATAACCTGAAAGTTAATATGTACTGGCCTGAAATCAAAATGAACAGTAAGTAGCATACTACTACTGGTGAATAGGATCCATTCTACATGAGAAGACGTCAGGCCCAGCTTCCCCACAGTCCTCTGAATGGCAGGCCAGGAGGGAATATGCTTCAAGTGTAATCCATTTCCTACTATTGGTGGAGAAATGGAGATGTACCTAAGCCCTGCCTAACAGACGAAACCATTCTCCCAGCATTTGGGGGGTACAAAGACCATTTGCTCTGTCCATCTCCCTTTGTGTAACCAGTCGAAGGTGTACCAGACTTCTCTCCTGAAATTCTTTCCAAGCTATGTCTCACCCACTGTCAACCAGATCTTGACCCCTGCTGCAGGCAGCTCAGATAACATCCATGACATCATCTGGTAAACTGAAATGACATGTTGTTAGACAGCTCTACGGAGGTGTTTTTTGAACTTATTCAATAAAAGAACAGCGGCGTAGGAGGAGAGCATTTTTTGGGGGAAAGGTAACTCCATGGCTGGCAGGAGATTTCTCACTGACTGACCTTAATTAACTCTGATGTCACATGAAAAGGAGCTGTGCATGGGTACAGGTCACTGGGAGGGTAGGCTCCTGATGGTAGCCTGGTGACAGGCCTAATGATAAATGGACGTGCTCTTTTAAACCATGACCCTCCGAGAAGCCAGTGTCAAGGGAAAAGCTCAAAGAGATATACTCAAACTACGCCTCCTTGTAAACAGTGATAGTGGGAATGTCGATGTTATTTAGAGTATTTTTCTGTTGGCAAACATCTCAAACCACACAGAATTTTTTCTTCTAAATAACTTTTATAAAGTTTTAGGAACAATAAGTAAAGTCAATAACCCAGGGATGGAATGAATACCGTCCAAGTTCTGACTTTTTTAGACGTTGCCCACTTTAGTGGTTCATTGTGGATTGTCCTCTGTGCCATGTGCTGCAAAAGCTATTCATGGATCTTGCTGGCTGACGATTAAACCATGAGCTGTAAAACAGCCTCTGCCCACAAACCGTGGCAGAATCATTTAAATGAACATATCTACAGAGTCATGGCAATGCTAACTGCTGAAATTGAACATTTAAAATAATTTTTACTTGTTTTCTTTTACACTTGAATTTAAGACATAAATGTTATATGAATGACTAATTTAAATTTTCCACTAAGGCATGGAGACCACACACTTCACCTTTCAAATCTGCAGATTTGGGGGGTCACTTACAATAGCAAAAACTAAAGCAAGAAGCCAATGAATTCTTCTTGTGGGTCCGTGTGGTAAAATAATAGTGAGTGTAACATAATGTAAAGATGTCAAGGCAAATAGCAAGCCCCTGGCATTAGCAACTTTCTACAGATTAAAGGTACAGGGTGGGGCAAAACTAGGTACAGGGTGGGGTACAGCTGTGGGCACACAAACAGGGTCTACTCCTGTGCTATTATTCATTAGTTATTGTGTTCGTTTCTGGATGAACCACTGTAAATTGACTTGTGCCCCACCCTGTACCGTTGCTGGACAGCAGCCACCCAGACATTGAGTGGCTGGGCAACCCTGAAGATCAGTAGCACAATTACTCTCTCCTAAAATGTCCTATTGGTCCATTAAAAGTCACAGATAATCTTATCGACATGAGGGGATTAGTCAGCAGTGAGTCAGAGCGTCTTACTATTGTCGGATACAAGTCCACTTCTAACTCCCAGCCTAGGAGCTTTTTCTGGGCCTAGAAGAATGAAGAATGTGATTAGGACACACATACCGAAAACCTCTTTCATTTCTGCATCCACCTCCTCACCACACCCAAAACAAACTTGATGTTTTCACCGAGAGAAAAGTGTGCATGCTGGTAGGTAGGTACTTATGTGTACATGTTTCCATGTAACTATTCTTTCATTTCTGTAGGTGCTTCCTTGATTTAAGGCCAGTTGATTAGGGGGGGAAATAACATCTTACAAACAGGTGTTGTGGTTCATTGTGGCACTCAAGTGACAATGCTGCCGTGAGATTCCCATGCCTGTCCCATCTTCAATTTAGCCTGTTGGTAGATGGAATATGAGCCCTGGGGTCTTTCCCCGTCATCCCATCAGAGAAAGAAAAACACATGTATGAAGTCCTCCTTTACTTAAGGCCCTCTTGCTAATTAGTTACAACGTACACATTCAGTTACAAAGTACACTTCACATTACCTGATAAATACTTTAATAGAGGTGGGACATGGAAATTAAGACCAAGATGTAACTTTTTATTAACTGCTACAGCCCTTCAAGAATTAGCAGCCCAAACAAAAATTTTAGTAGTTTCTGGAAATTTGGTTTACCTGCAATTGCATTCTTAGCCTTTCTTCCCCCGATGTCACCAACCAAAAAGATTCCACAAGATTTAGTCTGAAACTTAAGCTTTTAATATGCTACTTCTTGAAGAAAGAATATCTTTTATTATGAATTATGTCTAATTAACCTCAGCCAACCTTGGTAGAGGCTCGTGATCTTAAAATCAAATTTTAGAAACATGATACTGGGGGTTTATATTTAGACAAAAATGTCATTTATCACATAGGATTATGAACTGTTGGACACATGGTATGTTAAATCAAAGACAGATGCATCTTAGTTGAAGTGAATTTAATACATGAAGCTTTGTTTAAAAACAGATAAGTTAGAAATCACTAATTTTAATATAAAAGGAACACCAGCCAGTTTCTTCAGAGAGCTCTTATAGCATAATTTTCAATGTGACTAAGTTTGTTAAAATTCCAATTTCAATAAAAATGTGTTATATACAAATTCAGTTCAAATTCAGAATACACAATCAGAAGTGATTTAAAATTAACATCAAACGAAATTTATAAAAATATTGTGATTTAGGGGAATAGTAAATTTTTGCAGTGTGTCTGTAAAGCTTGTAATACAAAACCAGTAGTCTTATTGATCTTGAAGGAAGCACTATTTCTCTAAAATCAGCCTTGTAAAGCTTTGAGCTGGAAAAGCAGCTAGCATAAAACGTAACACTGATGGGTCATATGTGGCAACAAAGTTCAAAATAGCTGGATATTCTAAGCCTTCACCTTAACTCTGATTCGTTTAGTCATGAGGTTTCCTGTTTTCTTTTTCAATAACAACAGCTTTATTGAAGTAAAATTTACATTCTATAAAACTCACTGTTTTAAATTGTATAACTTGGTGGGCTTTAATATACCATATTTTCGGACTATAAGATGCACCTCCCCCCCAAATTTGTGAGGAAAGGGGGGTGCGTTTTATAGTCCGAATGTAGCTTACCTGGCTTGCTGGGTGGGGGGTGGGGGGTCAGCCTATGGCCTATGTTATTTATGTTATTAAATACTTTACCACATTTTTTGCTTCAAATTTTTTTTCCTATTTTCCTCCTCTAAAACTTAGGTGTGTCTTACAGTCTGAAAAATTGGGTATTCACTGACTTATGCATCCCTTACCACTCTCTGATTTCAGAACATTTCGTCACCCTGAAAAAACCTCCATGCCTACTGGTAGTCACTTTCCATTCATTCCCCTGTGTCCCTAGCACCAGTCTGCTTTCTGTCCCCGTGGAGTTGCCCATTCTGAACATGTCATATACATGGAACCATATAATTGGTAGCCTTTTGTGACTGGCTCCTTTTGCTAAGCATAATGTTTTTGTTTTTCAAACAAGAAAGACTTATGTTTTCACAGTTCCGGAAACTGGACATCCAAGGCATAAGGAGGTTGCATTTCCCCTGAGGCCTGTCTCTTCTGCTTGTAGACAACTGCCTCCTCACTGCGGCCTCAGGTGACCTTTTCTCTGAGTGCACGAGAATAATGTTTTCAGAAATCGTCCACCCCGTGGCACGTTTCAGCACTACATTTCCCTTTATTGCCAAATAATGTTCCATTGTATGGCTACACTCCCTTTCATTTACCCATTTATCATTGGTGGACACTTGGGTTGTTTCCACTTTTGGGCTATTATGAGGAACATTGTGATGGGCAAGTTTTTATATGGACATATGTATTTAGTTCTCTTAGGTAGACCCTTAAAAGTGGAGGTCCTGGGTCATATGTTTAACCAGTTGAGGAACTGCCATACTCCTTTCCAAGTTGATTGCCCCATTTTGCAATAGTACCAGGAATATATGAGGGCCCGGATTTCTCCAGGTCCTCACAAACACTTGTTATTGTCTGTCTCTTTTATTTAAGCTGTCCTAGTGGATGTAAAGTGGTATCTCACTATGTTTGTTTATTTTTTTAAATGTTTTATTTATTTATTTTTAGAGAGAGGAAGGAGGGGAGAAAGAGAAGAAGAGAAACATCAATGTGTGGTTGCCTCTCAAGTGCCCCTGTACTGGGGACCTGGCCTGAAACCCAGGCATGTGCCCTGACTGAAAACCGAACCAGGGACCCTTTGGTTCCCAGTCTGGCACTCAATCCACTGAGTCACACCAGCCAGGGCTCTCATTGTGGTTTTGATTTGCATTTTCCTGATGACTGCTGACATCCAGTATTTTTGCATGTGCTTATTGGCCACTTATATATCTTCATTGGGAAAATATCTATTGAGATCTTTTGCCCATTTTTGAAATTGGGTTACTTGTCTTTTTATTAGTGCTAAGTATCTCTAGAATGAAATTTCTAACTTGTACATTTGGTGCTCATTCCTGTGATTTCAGAATCATAGAACTTTTAGTCTGGAAGGTACTGTAAGAATCTAAGTCCAGCCCCCTCTGTTAGCAAATGAAGAATCTGAGGCTTAAGGTGACAAGTCCATGGTCACAACAGAGCTAGTTAGCAGCAGACCTGGGGAGATTAATTGCTAAATAAAAATTGGAAGCATGGACATTTCATGATTTGTGTTTGAATAAGGCTCCTTTCAATATAGCAGAGACAAGGGGTAGCATCTGGATGAAATGGAGCTTAGGTACTTGTCTTGAAGTGGCATTCAACTAAATACGATTGATGTTTGAGAGGGAAAGAATGATCAGTTGCCTCTCACGTGTGCCCTGTGTGTCCTGCCGAGGAATCGAACTGGCAACCTTTTGTTTTGTGAGACGATGCCCAGCCAACTGAGCCACACCAGTCGGGCCTTTTTGTGTACTTTCAGTCAGACTTTACATAAGGGTCTTCTCTCAGCTTTAAAATGATGATCTCTGTGTGGTTCCTTATGACCTGTAGTGGGAGTCCACTCTTTTCAGACCCAGCACTGTAGCTTTGAAGACAGAGCCTCAGTCTCCTGATATAAGGAAATCTATTTGCCCCTAATGATTATACTGTAGTTGACTTGGATGAAAACAATAGTTCACAGACCTCTCACTAGTTCACTGAGAGGACAGTTCTTTTAAACAAGACTTCTAGGCTACCATGGCCAACGGGACAGCTTTGATCCCCATCTGAGCTTCACAATAGGAGAGTCATTATAAAATTGTGGCACTCCACCCTTGGAAGTGAGGTAGTCTGTGGATTTGTTTCTGAATGGGCAGTGTGACTCCAAGCTGCTTACTAAGTTGCACATGGTGTGAAGTGGACGTATATGTAGACATGTACATATTTATATCTTTATATTATGAGTATATCACTCCCGAGGAGAATGCATCTGACATGCAGTAGGTACGAAAACATGTAAGTCTTCATTACTCAAGCAGGTTTGTAGACATTAAAATGCCTCACAGAAATATTTTAAGGCCTAATGTCATTTCCTAGCATTTGAAGAATAAATATTTCACTTTCCTTTTTCCTTATTAGTTTTCCTGTTAAACTGAATCTTGGCACCTCCATTAATCTTTACGAGACTACTTTCCTATTAACTGAGGAATGGTGATGTACTCAGGGTCCAGTTTATTGGAAATACAGTTTCCTTACACTTCTCTCCTTTGCTTTGTTTTAATAAAGCTTTTGTCTAGCTTCCTTATTCCAGGTGCAAAATTAATTGATGTCAGTGGAGAAAAATTATAGAGCAAAATATGTTTCTTAGCCTTTTCTCCCTCAATTTTTCAGCAACCCTCTTTTTGTCTCAGTGTCTTATTTAGCCACTCAGCTGTGTGTCTTCTCTCAGTTGGAGGCTGGAATGGGAGTGAAGAAAGGAACACTCAGGTGGCATGTTCTTCAAGGAATCTTCTCTCTGCTGGCATTCGGGTGGTCCTTTGAGGTCAAAGTTTCTCTCTGTTTAGGCTTAGGATTCCTGGTGTTCTAAGTTGCTGATAAAGAAAGATTCCTACGATTTGGAAACCAAAGCAGCAGGCAGTGGGAAGGACCCATGCCATGGACAGGGAGGCCTCTTCCCCACAGCCCCTCCTAGATGAGAAAGGTCCTCGTCTCCACAAAAAACACACAGATCACCTGCAAGCAATGCCAGAATTTTCCTCAGGAAGCTGTGCTGGATCTTTTCCAAACACGAACAATTGTTCAACTAAATCCCCAAAGTTCCATGCCATAAAGAGGGTCAGAAAGCATTCGGCCTGGACATTTCCCAGGGAAAGTGTTATCAATTTCAGCCTGTGGCTTTATAGAAACCTAGTGTTTCCATGGATCACTGGTTTTGAGCTCAATGTTGCCTCAGGGAACCCATAAATATGAGTGACATACGAAAGGCCTTTCCTAGTTGCCTGAATGGGTTGACTTGTTCAATGACTCATGATGCGGTATACCAGTTGCATTCCTATGAAACAATGATTTTAATTTAAATTAGTTAATATTGAACCATGTTTTTCTAGTAGTATTTTGATGCCAGGACCTATTACAGATAAAAGGTACTTTTAAAATATTAATTTATATCACCAGCAACACTAGAAGGGCAGAAAACGTTCATTTCATATCTTTGCAATTACACACCCAGCAAAGTATTCCCTGACAGGGGAGGGGAGCAATTCCTCTCGGGGTCAGTGACAGTGGGTGTCTGCCACACGCCAGGCAGCATGGCCACCACCCAGATGACACAGCACTGACTGAATCCACACCCAATACCTGTGGGGGAGATCCTGGGTTTCCCAGGTTTACAAATAATAATGCCAAAAGCCATACAGTGAGTAAATGAAGAAACTATGATCTTCAAATTCAGATCGTTAACTGACTCTAGTGTTTTAAATTAAAAAATATATAGATTAGGACCCAAGAGAAACACTAGAGAGCACTGCTAGACTTAGCTGTGGAATTAGACATGTGTGCCTCATCTCTCAGCTCTGCGATCTAACATGAAAACCTGGAGGGTTGTCCAGCTCCACCTCCCACTTTGAAATCCATGGCATAAAACGATTTTTAAGTAAAAAATATTCCCTAAGATTGGCCCTACATCCTGAACTTTCCTCCCTCCCAGAACATCTTTCCTCCCCCACCCCCCAACCATTATCCCTGCTAATCTCCTGGTTTGTACTTGGCCTTGCAGCTGCCTCAGCAGGAAGAGGAGGAGGAACGTGAGAGGAAGGGGCCGTGGGGGAGCAGAACAGGGGGAGGTGGAGAGGTCTTCGCTGAGATCCATCCTGACTAGTCAACGAGAGTTTCAGGGGAGAGTCAACCTTGACAGTACCCATGGCTCAAAGAGCCTCGAAACTGGGCCCAGTTAACGGGAAGTCAGAGACCCAAGGCTATGCAGTCCAGGGCCTCATCTTCCAGATGAGAGAACTGAGTAGTGGAGAGAGGATCCACTTGTCCAGGCTCCCACAGCCAGCCAATAGGATGGGTCTTATTATTGTGTAGTATAGTACAGAGATGTATAGATTTTAAGGCACTTTTGCAGAGCCTACTTTATTGTCTTACAACAATTGTGAAATATGCCTGTCAAATGTCACATAGGTACATGAGCAGTTCCCATTTTTCTGTACCACAGCAGAAGGAACTTGGAGATTATGTAAGACAAACCAAGTGGCTTCTAAAACTGATTTTGGTCCTAGAATTACTTTTCCATATGAGGAAACTAGTTCAGAAAGAAAATGACTTGCCTAAAATATGATGGCTTAACTAGTGACTGAGCTATGTCTAGTACCCAGGAAATTCTGTATGCTTTGTATTCAGAAAGATGGGTCACACAGGCCATTGATACAGTACACCTCCACTGGTATTAGAATTATATTTTGGATGACATTGACATTTTATCCTGAGAATTTTTAGTAAGTTACTGCTGTTGACGTAAGAAACATCCAAACCTGCAGAGAATTTATATGAGTTTATTTGAGCCAAAATGACAACTTCCAGGAAGCAAAACCTCAATAGATTGAGAAAATGCTCCAAAGAATGGCAATTTTGCAGCATATTTTATACATTAGAATCAAAGGGAGAGATGTAAGAGGGATTGCATGAAATCTGTTGGCGGTAAATTAAGGGGTGGGAGAAAGCAAAGCAGGGAAATCTCTGGGATTGGATAAAAAGTTAAACAGAGAGACACATACCTCTTTCACATAGGTGGGTACAAGAAGGTTAATAGTTAACATTTACAGCACATAGAGATGGTATGTGGGGAATAAGATAACCATGGGTGGGGTGTTCTATGGTCTCTGTTCTAGTGCAGAGGTTGTGCCCTGAGGGGTCTGGAAAAGGAGACTACTCTGACATTTCAAAGGTATGCTGTTAATTGCGAAATGACAATAGACTGGCTCACTTAAGGTTAAGATTGATGTTTATCAAGGAAGATACCATACAAGGACGTGACTACCTGCCATGACCCACTTTTCGTTAGGAATTCTGACGTCCGGACCATCCTACATGGTCACTTTCAGGATCTGAGTCGGTAACACTGCCACACAGGCCTCCCCTAAGCTTGTCAGGGTTAGTATTCGGCCCCTTTTTCGTCCACATTCTGTATAATCTTAATGTAGTTTCATTTTGAACCATGTATATATCTCTTAATGTTTTACATTAATGGTCTTTTGGACATTATTTAGATCATTTGGCATAAAAGGATACATAACATTCATGAGTAAGACTTGGACTTGAAAAAAATTAGTGAATGAAGAGAAACTTGTTTTAGCTGTATCTTTCTGCGTGTGAAAATAAGTTAAAGGTAAAAAGTTACCTTTTTGGAAAGATATAACGTTAAAAAAAATATGAGAGGGCAATTTGTAAATAATACATTTCAAAAATTTATTTTCCAGGATCTAGTTCGGGTTCAAAATTAAAAAGCCCTGAACTGAGTTTAAAAGGCACCCAGCACGTCATGCAAGCAGGCAAGACACTATATATCAAATGCAGGTAAGTGACCGTTGGCTTTCAGATTCCCTGGCTGCCCTTCCTAAGGCAGGGTAGAAAGCTCACCTCTCAGAGTAGAAAGGTAGGGGCTTCAGTGGTCTCTGGCGATTCACAAAGTGCAAACCTCAAGTGTCCTGCTTCACACAGAGGTAATTCACCTCCTGAAGGTACTCACTCAAGGGGAAACAAGGGAAGGGAAGCCCTGAACATTTTTGCACCTTTCTTTATTCTGAGTTGTTTAAAAGCTGTTCTAAATTTAGCATCGCTTTTCTGTAAAGAAGATGACTGCACTTAGGACAGAACCTCAGAATAGTGCTTCCCAATGAGATGAATGCCTGGGAGCTGGCCCCAGCACTAATTGTGTTTTCTTTTCTTTTCGGTGATTGCAGAGGGAAAGCAGACCACTCATGGTCTTTGCCTGAAACAGTGAGTAAGGATAGGAAAAGGCTAAACATAACAAAATCTGCCTGTGGAAGGAACAACAAACTGTTCTGCAGCACTTTGACCTTGACCATGGCCCAGGCAAACCACACTGGCTTCTATAGCTGCAAATATCTGTCTATTCCTGCTTCAAAGAACAAGCAAACAGAATCTAAAATCTATATATTTATTAATGGTAAGTCTTCTGTTTTGTACATTCTGTTTTTTTATAGCTTCTTAGAGGGTCATAAACCTACCCTGACCGCTTGGAAAGGAGGCTATCTCAGAGAATGGGAAAGAAAGGGGCCAGGGAAGAGGTTCTAGCCTAGTTGTAGCAATTTTTAGAATACATTTTTAATGCATTTATTGAGTATCCATTCCAACTAGAATTTTCATGGACCAGTCAGTCAATTCTATGCTCCCTGAAGGAAGAGATTATTGTCTGTTTTGCTCACAAAATAGAATTGTGTCTAGCACATAGAATAAATGAATGACAAGAATTTAGTTCTATCTCTTAATTACCGAGAAGCTCAGAATAGAATACAAGAACTTTTTATCCTTTAACACAACTGCATTCTTTTATACATTAGAGTTGTAAAAATATTGTTCTTTCTACTGAATTCATAAATGTAGTGTTGCTAACTTTCTCTGGAATGCTACAAAATTAGTTCCTGTCTGTGATGTTGTATGATTTCACGTTCCTTAAGTAAGTATTACAATGATATAAGAGCTGGCTTGTGCCACTGTATAGGATAAAGGACAAAAGGTAAAATGTATCATTTTTCAGTTATAATTTTTATGGTACTATTTTTCTTTAGATAATGAAAAAATACATTAATATTCAGAGGGAAAAAGTGCAAATTTCTTAAATACAAATTGATGATAGAAATGGATCCCTGAGGAAGAATAAGGAAGAAGACTTGTTATTTTGTTCTTCCTTGGAAGGGATTTTTTTTTAAAGAGGTTCTGGAGAACATAAAACAAAATTAGTAGGCAACGTAGGCACAAAAACAAATTTAAAAACAAAACAATCAACCATTCATCGCAGTAGCCTAAATACATACCGTGTATACACCCAGGTAAGTTAAAAACTGGATCCTTGCACTGGAGACAGTACCATAGAATTATGTTTTGGTGGAAATCTTTTCAACTTTTTGAAGTACGGCAACTAGATAATGTTTTAACAGAGCATATTATGTAAATAGCAGATTCAGGATTAGCCTTGGGAGACAGTAGAACCGTTGTATATTGGCAGTAATAGATATTTAGCTCTTATCAGCCTGATTTAGACCAAGCCACTTTTCTGTCCCTACTCATCCAAAGTCCTGTTTTTTACATTTTGCACTTTTCTAGGCGGGTTGGTAACTGGAGGAGACACCAACTTCCTGCAGTTTGCCATGGTAGGGATGCAATCATCCCGCTTAAAAACGGGAGGAAGTAAGCCAGGGATCTTCGCTGAGGGAAGTGAGCCCACTTCTCCAGGAGTCGGGGGCAGGTGGCAGGCAGGAAGGCAGGAAGCCAGGCAGGGAGGGGAAGGTTCTCAATAAAGGTAAGACTTTCAGAGATTTACTTTTGCAGCTCCAGGAGAAAGCAGGCAAAGTGGTCGGGATCTGTTCTCTTTCTATAGTTCCGCACAGTTGTTATGCTCTTTCTGGCACTTGAGGAGGAGAAAACGCTTTATCCCTGTCTTTCTAGGGGAGCGGTATAAAATTCATTCATGTGAACATTTTCATAAAATTACCTCCTATGGGTTTATCAGAATCTGACTTGCAAATCAAGTACTTCAGTAAGTAAAAGAAGACCATCTCTTTTTCTCTTTCGCTCTGAAAAATAACGTTCAGCTTTTTTCCTCTTTAACCTGTATAGTGTTCAGCAGACTGCACGGGTTTCTGGAGCCCATAGGGAGGGAGCGCAGCACCCGTCTTCCTCCCCTGTGATATTAGAGGAGAAACTTAGTTATTTAGGATTATTTCCATTTCAGCTGCACAGCAAAGCAGATCTTGCAAGCAGCCATTACTTTGGGTGTCAAATCAACTGTTAACCTAAGCCCCATGGGGGCAAGATCCATGACTGTTCAAATGACCTTAATCTGCAATGTGTCTCCCTGGTACAGTGCCTGGCACATAGTGAGAATTCGGTAATAGTTGTTAAACAAATATAGGAAGGGATTAACAGGGCTGTGTAGAATACTCTGTTGAAATTGAACAGGAGGATAAATTCCAGCCTAAGTAGAAAAGTGCCACAACTAGTTACTGATGTCTGTTATGTGGCTAGGAGTGAGAGTAGTGGCCATTGTATCATGTATTTATCATGTCTGCTTGCTTGTAGTAGTCTACAAACATTAGCATAAAGTTATAAGTCCCAGTATCTCAAAACTCCTGCACAATCTGGTTAGACATTAGGAAATGGTCTATTTCAAAGACCATGTTTTTAGAGAAGGAAAAATTGTGAAATGTGTTCATTATGTACCATAGGACATCACGGCCCTGGCTGGTGTAGCTCAGTGGATTGAGCGCAGGCCTGCAAGCCAAAGGACTGCAGTTCAATTCCCAGTCAGGGCAGTTCCCAGCAGGGGACGAATGAGAGGACATCACTATGCAACATATACAACTGCTCTATTATATGAGTTCATTAGAAAAAAATTATGAGACTGATAACTTTCAATAACACTAATACTAAAAGATTTTGAATTAATAATAGTAGCCATAGAAGAGCACCCAAATCTTCTTTGTCAATTAGCTTAATTTGCAAACATTTAGGGAACACTTGCTATGTGCCCGTCGCTGTACTAATGTGAATCCTACCATCGGTTATACTATCTTTTTCCTGGTCTCAGACTTGCACTTTACTGAAGTCTAGTGCAGCTGTGAAACAATTCATTAAGCAATGGTAACTTTCCCAAATATCCTAACATTGTATGCACTTCATATTTTCATTATTTTATTGATTCTCTTCCTGAGAAAATTTGGTCTTAGGCTTCTCTTTCTATTGAATCCTTACTACAGCGCAGGTTTCATTTCATTTGGGAGCATTTAACTCATCTCTGACCACTCAGGATTGTCTCTGGGATTGAACAGAAGTCCAACCAGTTCCTAGTACACAGCTGTTAGGAACTCATTATCACTTATTTATTATTGTTAAGGCCTTACTTAGAACACATTACTCTGTTTGGAAGATTTCCGTCCCTGATAAGCACCTGCAGATGTGTTGGCGTTTCATTTTGCTTCTCTCTAAAGAAAAACACTATTAGGTGCATCTTTTGAAAAGGTGCAGATTTGTGGTCTGACAGGGCTCCAAGAAAAAAGAAATCAGGGCTGCATAGCTTTGTCTACAAAAAGCCAAATTCAGTGTGTGGATGATAAATACACCACCGCTTCGACATTAGTAATCGCCTGCTGCGTAACAGGCACAGTTCCCATCTGAGCAGTAATTTGGACAGACCTCTGCTATGCAGTGTACAGAAAAGTCGGTATCACCACTTTATCACTACAGCTTGTATGAACCTGCAAAACCTCTGACATAATTCATTAACTTTATTTAGTTATTCAAGTTATTATATTTGACTACTTAATTCCTAAATTGTATGGTAAAACTTCCTTTAATAACTTCTTACATTTGTAGTTTCCTTTCATTAAAAAAAAAAACGGTTTTATTTATATTGTGCTAGTTAAATCTCACAGTAATCCATGAAGTTGTCTTCTCGTCATCTTACACATGAAGAACCTAAGGTCCACTTCACATCCAGGCTACGTGGGGAGTGACCGGAAAGTGTTAGCTGAAGAGTGAGTGGTCAGGTTCTTCTTTTCTGTGTCTCAATGGTGGGAGGAGATCAGAGGGGCCAAGACTGAAGCACGCAGACCGGGCAAGGCCTCCTGCCAGGGAGGCAGAAGAGCAGGCTGGCCAAGGTCGCCACAGCAGCTGTGATGAAGGAGAGGTGATGGATGGGAGGGATCCCGTCCACCTTGGTGAGCGGGAGGGGTAGGGTGGGTGAGAAGAGGGAGGAGTCAAAATGACACTGGGAATTCTTGGGTGGCAGGGAACTGGGCAGCCTGCTGCAGGTCCCCTAGCCAAGCAGACCTTTGTTTCACTAAGTTACACAAAGCAAAGGCAACCATCCTCCTCTGCGGGCACTCCCTCGGCATCGTCTCCACAAATGGCTCTTGCATGAGAGTAGCTGAAAATGAATAGAATCCCTCAGGAACTATAGCTACAAAATTCTGAGTCATAAAGAAAAATAAGTTACTCCTTAATGCTTTGCTAATTACAAAACGAAAACATTGCTAGATAAATTGTAATGTTAGGGCTGTTCAGGTGGTATCCATCCCCTTTGTTGAGAAAAAGGACCACTTTTGCATTTCTTTTCTGCCCCCGTGATATACATGAGAAATTGGGTCCACTTTTTCTAGAAGTTTTCGTTGAAGTCATTATTGTACCATATGAGTTGTGACTTAAAGTAAGAAAACTGACCCGAAAAGTTTTTAATGGCATCTGTGAAGTGTTAAATACTTTGTCAGTGTCTCCAATTCAGTTAGAAAGACCTTGAACGTGGCGTGTTGAGTTCCCTATGCCATGAAGTCAGCTGGTACCTCTCCAAGCCCAAGTCTTTCAGGACTATTTAAGTGTAATGTCTTCTCTTGAAAATTATAATTGAAAAGGGAAAAAATGGGGTGTGAGTGCTGTGGTTGAGTGGATATATTCTGCTTTTTCCCTGTTAATGAAACACATCTCTTTTCTTCTGCTTCTCTTCACTTGATTGTTTTTCTCCCTGTGTCTATTTCAGCAAATAGGTTGGGGCATTATCATAGCAGATTTTCCTCCACTGGTTCTCCCACATGCATAAAACTGATGAGATTTGCATAACAGCTTAATTTTGGGTGGAAAATGATCAGACACACTGGGTATGTAATTGAAAAATGGTAGAAGTTCTAACCACCCAGGTATTCTGGGAGAGGATAATCGTTATGCTTTCACATAAATATACTTAGTAGGAAAATGTCCTACCTGGCCTTGGGACCTTGAATTAGTAAAAATAATAACAGCACCGCTATTCGGAGAAGATTTCAGTGTACTTGTTTGTACAGCACTTCAGATTTTTCCAAGAGCTTTTCTGTAATTACCTCTGAGATAAGCTAAGTTGGTATGATTTCTTATGTTTTATATATGAGAAAACAGCCTCAGCAACCTATACACAATAGAGAGAGCCAATAAAATGACAAGCTGGGAGGGGCTCCAGGTCAGGTGCCTGGGTTAGGGCTATTTCTAGAACACTGGAGTTTCGGCCATTGACTTCAAAGTATGAACTAGTTGTTATTTCAATCTTTAAGAATATAGATTATATAGTTATTACGTTTTTTTAAGTTTCAAAGTTGAGACTGTTTTTCTGAACGATAGACCTTAGAGAAACAAATCCTGATCCCAAAGAGTTTCGTGCAGTCCC
>PVKM010008867.1:0-38113 GCA_004027735.1 Carollia perspicillata | reverse complement strand
ACACCATCTGTTACCTAGAAATGAAATGTCTTGTGTCACAGTTATCAATTCATTTCTCGGGCTTGGGATGAAGAAAAACCACTCACATAATTCTTAGAAACACAGAAGCTTTCCTAGGTTTTAGGTCTATTTCTTGCTTTAAGGTCAAATCCCTGTCCTGCTGCAGAAAAGTAAATAAATAAATAAATAAATAACAGAGAGAGTTCATTTCCATGGAGAATGAGATGAGCTGTACGGGAAAGGCACAACCCTTTTAAAGAATGGTTGAACTATGATAAAGGAATCTTGAAAGATTTATCCAAAGGCTGTGCCATCCGGTGGTCCTGCAGAGAGAGAAGCATGTCGTTGTTTTATCTCTAAACTCCTGTAGAGTGAGGCTGCCTCTCAATAACCTGAAAGGGGAAGTGACAACACTTTCTCTGACTTTCTATTGTGAAGAGTAAGTACCTGAAATGATTCTACTCATAACAGGTCCTAGGACTTCAGCAGGTCCCGTGCACCTCCACTAACCTGGCGTTAAAGAAAGTTAACAGTGTCCTTTTCCCCAACCGGAAATACAGAGGCTGGCCACATTCATTACAATGTACCCTGTAAGGTGCAGAATACCAAGTATGTTTTGATTAATACTTATAACAGAAATGTCTTTCTCTATGAAAGGTCAAGAGAGTCCCTCATAAATCACTAACTTTCCTTGGAAATCAATCAGTAGATAAATAGAATATTAATAAAGATAGCCTTTGTGTATTTTCTTGAGAGATTCTTATTCAAGTACATCAGAAATACTATAAGCTATACTTTTACCATTCGAGGGAGTCAAAGGTGAGAGTAAAATATCCTATTGATTATTACCATCTACAGGGAGCATAGGGCAAGGATATAACCTGTTCTATAGATCTTCAAAGAAAGAACATGAATTATTGTGCAGCATCTATGAAAAAAGCTAGGCTTAAGGAAGGAAAGGATTTAATACTTTCTTCTTTAAAAGAGGAGTTCTTTTCAGTGAAAGCGAGTTCTCAAGAGTGGATGCTTCAGGTTATATTTTCTGCATTAGCTTTTTTTTCCTTTTTCAACAGCTTCTGACTCCTTTGGTGAAGTCAAAGGGAGGGTCAATGTGGTTTCACAGCAGTCCTCCAGATGCCTAACTTGTGATCAGAGTTAAGCAAATCATTGACTCCATTCTAGGCCACGGTGATTGGGGTCTCAGGATCTTTTCCAGGAGTTTTCTGACAAATGTGTATGACCATGGATGCAGTGTGAACGTAGAGGCACAGCTGAGAACGTAGAGTGTGAACACATTTTTGCTACATAGAATGGGGTGTGGTGAGTGGGCACAAGGAGGAAGAAACAGAAAAAATACCACAGAAAAGCACCTGGGGCCTTGAAAACATTATTAATCTCTGGATGAAATCATACCTGAAGTAACACATGTCTCTAGACTTAGTGACTGTGTGAAAAAGTAAATTTTCAATTTTTAATGTAAATTTGAATAAGGCTTTATGTCACTTTGAACCAAAAGCAAACTTATGACCTGTTTTGTTACTTGACTTGCACAAGAGAGATTTTAACAACAGCATCATGACAGATTTGCTACTTTTATGGTTTCAATTACTAAAATTTGGAAGGATTTTCTCTTAAAATAAAAATAAATGTAGAGTTTATATAATGACATCACTATCATTTACTTGGGAATAAAAGGTGTATTTTATTAACTATCATGGCAAGAATTGCACATAACTCATACATTTTCTTTCATTGTCTTAGCTCTTAAGTTCAAGTGTGTTTATTGGCACTGAGAATGTAATTCATCATGTATTGTGGAGAGTAATGATACAGATGAAAATAACTGCTTCTGGAGAATATTTTCAAGGAGATGAAACTATGGGCAAAAACAGTAGCACTAAACTAGCAACCTAAAGACCTAAAATCCTGAGATCTGTGATTGTATGATGCCTATAATTGCAAACTAAAAAAAAAAAAAAAAAACTGGATTCTTCTTATTTTCTTGTCTGTATGCTTTTATAGGAATACATTTAATTTATTTTTATTCCTATCATGTCTTTCTACACTGCCAATAAGTGTGATTTTTACTTCTGAAGATTGTAATTGCCTCTCTAAAGATTCATTTCTATTTCCCTGGCCTGTCAAAATGTTCAACTCATTCTGATGTCAGTTTTAACATTTGGACAACTTAAGGTTATTGTGACTCAGCTTTCTCGGTGTAAATGGGAATCAATATTTTTGTATGGGTTTTTACCTGTATTTGAAAAAGATCAGGCAAATAAAGTGCTTAGCACAGAGTGTGGTACATACCAATCACTCAGTGCTTGCTTCCACGTGTATGAAATGAATCCGACACAGTCTATGACTAGATGGTTTGTGGTGTATCCTCAAATTTTCAAATTCTCAAATTCTCAAAGCTATATAGATACTGGAGAAGAAAAATAGCTCATATCTATGTATTACAGATTCCAAAACATTTTCACACATATCTTTTTCTTTATCCAGCATAAAAACGAGTTCAGCAGCATTATCCTCAACGTACAAATGAGGGAACTAAGTAAGGCTCAGCGGAGCGATGTGGCTGCACACAAAAAGAAAGTACAAAGTTCGGAACCCAAATGTACGTCTTCCGACCCTCGGCCCAGGACACTTCCTGCTATGACCTCATCATGACTCTTACGTGAAAGAGCTCAGAAAAGATCTGCACAAATCACACATGCAGTGGTTAAAAAAGGAAGAGCTTGAGCACCCTAGAAGTTAGTAGGAAGCCCAGGCTTGACAGATCAAGACTCAATATGAATATGCACAAGCACAGTCCAATGAATGCTGTATACTTATATTCACCACGTCTTGAAAATAGGAAGCTTTGAAGAATCGGGGCACTTATATTTATGCATAGACTTGGATTAAAGAATATGTCGAGATTGAATGTGATCATAATTACAATGAACATATTTTATATTAACATAATACCTTAATTTTTTCATGGTCATTTTATATGTGTTTTTGTATTTTTTTTACTTGTAGCACTGCTTTATAGTATGCCCAGAAAATATCTTCAAATGTAAAAATGTAAAAGAGACAGAGAGAGAAACATCAATTTGTTGTTCCATTTATTTGTGCCTTAGTTGGTTGCTTCTCATATGTGCCCTGACCTGAGATGGAACTCACAACCTTGGCATATCTGGATGATGCTCCAACCAACTGAGCTACCTGGCCAGGGCTTAGTAATTCTAGCACCATTTATTAAAGCTAATTTGCAGCCTGTAAACTGCTATTAAAATTTACTGTTTGATAGATGCCTCTCTTCTTTTTTTAAAAATTCCATTTATTTTGATACATACACCCAGGCTCTCTATCAGGCCTCACAAAGGACTACCCCAGGAGACGTCAGTTGTGAACTTTCATTTAATCTCTCAAATATATAAAGTATCTGAGAGTTCTTTTCTTCAATTTTCCAAGAGCTGCTGTTGTTCGGTGTTGACAGCACCAACGTATTTCCTTTCTGTGTTGTCACAATTAGAAAACCCCAGCCCTGCTGTAAGAAAGTGGAGATGATAAGGGACCCTTTGGTCAGTAAATTGCTGTGTAACTATGCCTGAATGCAGGGCATTGTGTCAATGAAAATATTATTAAAAACAAAGAGTTTGAAAAAAAGACAAAAATAACATACAAAGTTGACAGTTAAATTAAAATTTCTGGTGCTTTACACCCTAAACATAAAAGTTCTCTCTAAGTTCCAAAGACTTTTTAGTATAGATTCCTGCTTCAGTGTATATCCAAAGCATCTTATGGTCCTTCACTAAATGTTGCTAATTGCCCTAAGGCAGTTTGACCCAGTACCTCTCTAAAGTTCTTTTTTTGAAAGACAAATGGTAGCCTCCAAAAATCTTTGAGATGAATAAGTTTTAGCTATGCCCACACGACCCTATTCCTGGTTAAAATGCAAGCCTTAAGGAGCAAAATCTGTCCCTCGAACAAATGCTTATGAAAGAAATATTTATTAGCTTATGAAAGAAATATTTATTAGCAAACGGTTGGGTAATATCTTTACACTTTGTCCTTTTAAGAGTTCCAATTCCACCTTACATAAAAGTTCATTGGTAAAGCGGTAGAGCGGGGTTCAGAAAGAAAGCCTTCACAACCCTGGCTTGGGGGATCTGAGAAGCAGAGGACAGCCATTGAGAGATGTTTTGCGTATCTTTGACACCTGCACTAGTTTTACAGTTATGCTAAATAGCTGAGCCTGCTGGGGACCAGAGAGATGGGTGTGACTTTAACCCTCTGTATCCAGGGTTTGCTGCACCTACCAGTAGGAAATGGGTTACAGAGGAGGAGCCGGATGAGGATTTAAATTCAAGCGCAGCACCATTCGTGCTCTTGGTCAAGAGGATTGGGAAGGAGAAGGGCCCTCGGCCATGCGGGGAGTGGTAGTGAAGGAAAATGCCGTGCAGTCTGTGGTAAGGGATTTTTGCCATATGGTTTGAAAGAGAGTAGGAGAAGTAAGCAAGCAGCTAACGTAGTTTATAGTGAGGAAGGAGGCCATGCCGCCTGGACGAATAAGAAAGGAGATCCTGCTGCCTTAGAGCTGGGATCGTGCCTGCTTTAGCTGACTCCAGAACTGCAAAGGACTTCCTTGCAAGATCCTAACCTGCTACGACTGGATTTTACCCGGACTCTTGAACTTGTGCTTTCCTGGATCATTACATAGAGGCTAATGACCACATACCCCAGATTCTGAAGGAGAGAGCTGCTGCGTGAGGATGGTACCTTCCAGAGGGACTGTAGAACTGTATGTACATCAGGATTAAGCCGGATAAGAACATGGGAAACTTTGGCAGATGTTTGTGGCCAGTAACCTGGTGGAGAGCCTGGGAAGTGCTGGGTCTTCTGGAAAAGGAGGACTCCAAGCTGAGGTGCTCTAAGCTCTCCCAAGGATGGAATGTTGTAAACAAAGACCTGCTCCTCCAGCATGAATTGTTGGGTCATTCACCAAGGTGCCATGTGGGCTCCGTTCTGCTCCATAACATTGTGGCACATACAGTACATTTTCTTAGGCAAGGTTCTGTGCCTGACTTAGAGATGACATCTGGCATTAAGGAATCCTCCACAACTGGACACCAAGACAAAAAAAAAATAACCTGAACACCTTTAATTTCACTAGAAACATTCCATCTCTAACATTTATCATACCCATATATCAGAACACCATCTTTACTGATAGAAAACTTGTTTTGAATATTCATTATGCTGAATAGCAAAACATTGGATTTTAATTAAGAAATAGATAATACTGGCTGTGGAGTGTGCTTTTTTAATAGCATGTTAGCTCACCTGGATTATTCCTTAACCTAAATTGCACACATAAAACATTTCAGAAGGTAGTAAATCGTGCACTTCAAAATAAATTATAGACAGTACCAAAAATTCCCCAATTTTAAACAGAAAGAATATAATTTACAGTGATAAGGCCAAGATAAAAAGGCTTATTAGTTAGTTGCAGTATATCAAAGACTAAGGAACCTACATACTAAATTTGAAACTCTATACTAATTCATAATCTCTTCTGTTTGTGAAGCCTTGCAGTATTGTTACAAGCATCAGAACTCCCAAATCAACAAGACCATGGACTAACCTTGAAGAATAACTTTGGGAAACTCATTGACCCTCAGACTCAGTTTACTCACTTGTTAAATGGCTTAAAAGTCTTACCTTGCAAGATTGTTGCAAGAGTTGGGTTTCAGCAGGATGGAGTTGAATGCAGGGCTTAGCCCTACAGTGCCCAATAAACACATTTCCTTCTTTTTTGAATTGATAAAACTAACAGTACCTGATAGTTCAGAACACAGAATTGTTGCTACATACCTTCAGAATAATACATAGTTCAAAAAATGTAAGAGGTGTAAATGAGAAAACATCACCTTCGAGATTCTGTTTAGTTGAATAAAAGCCATAACTATTTGAGTTTTAGGCTCTCTGAAGAAATAGAGCAAACCAGACAAGAGAGACGTGTGTTTCAGTGAACCCTGATGGGAGAAGTAATATCTTGCATTTAAGTCTGAAGGGCTTTAAGCCTCATCAGATTAGTGTGGTTCTCCATTGCCAAATAGCTTAAAGTGTCCTTGCTGATGATTTTATCACTAATCATTGTTTTTTATTATGTATTTTATTATCTGAAATTACTTGTGTAACAAAAAAATCATTTCTCTTTTTCCTTCTTCCCTTTTCCATTTTTAAAATTCTTTAATGAAATGGAGCTGGAAAAAGCCTCTCACTGATTGTTAATAGTTGACAAGCAAATGTTTGCACCTGTGTCTTTGAATTGATACATATAAAATGGGAATGATACCGCTGAAAATAACAGTCATTAGAATACCTGCATAATTCTGAACTCTAAAGACATTCCTGCAACCACATGGGAAAAACAACTCAAACAGGAGTCTTATCAAGAAATACTTTTGTAAAACAAATATAATTCCATTTCCTTGAAGAAATCTTTAAAGTCCAAGGAAGGGCTTCTATTCAGAGACATGTAGGGAGCCACTTAGGCCTATACAGAGTCTCTGATGGCTTTTTCCCCAAAAAATTACAACTGAAATTATTCTGGGAATTTAAGTTTGTTTAAGGACGGCTTATTATTATTTACATTAAATAATTATTAAATAAAATGACCAGATAAATTTTAAATTAAGTGCTGGTGAGGATGTGGAGAAGGAGGAACCCTTTTGCACTATTGGTGGAAATGCAGATTGGTGCAGCCACTGTGGAAAGCAGTGCGGAGAGGCTTCAAAAGATTCATAATGGATCTGCCTTTTGACCCAGCTACCCCACTGCAGGGAATATATCCAAAGGAACCCAAAACACTAATTCAAAAGAACATAGGCACCCCTATGTTCATTGCAGCGTTATTTACAATTGCCAAGATACGGAAGTAGCCCAAGTGTCCCTCAGTACATGAGTGGATAAAACAACTATGGCATATATACACAATGGGATACTACACAGCCATTAAAGAGAAGAAAAAAATTTCCCTTTGCAACAGTATAGATGGACCTGGAGAGCATTATGCTAAGTGAAATAAGCCAGCCAGAGAAAGATAAATTACACATGATTTTACTCATATGTGGAATCTAATAAACAAACTGACTAACAAGCAATAGAGGCAGACTCATAGACAGAGAGCAGGATGAGAGCTGGTTGTGGGTAGGAGGTTGAGGGTGGAGAGATTGAGCAAAAAGGAAAAAGGACTCATGAACATGGACGACGGTGTGGTGATTGCGGGGGTAGGAAGGGGGTATAAGGGAACTAAATGGTAATGGGAAAATACAATAAAAAGAACGGAAACAAAGAAGGGAGGGAGAGAGGGAGGAAGGAAGGAAGGAGAGAAGGAAGGAAGGAAGAATTTTACTTCAATCTTACAACTAGAGGATTTCATGTGTGTGCATGAAGAAAAGAGAGTTGAAATAAATCAGATGTTATAAGAGTATTTACAGTACCATTCACCTTGCAGATTATTGTCTAACATTTATGGGAGCTCAGATACCTTCTTCCTTGGGTCTTCATAGTCTTGCAAATCTTTAAATGAGATTATAAAGAATATTAATAACCAGCAACTACCAAGCCCTTACTGGGTGTCAGGCACTGTTCTGAGGGGTTTGCTTGGGTTACCTCATTCAATCTCAATAGAAAATTCAGTCATGAGTAATTGAGACTTTTTTACTCTATTTTATCATTTTTAATTGAGGAGTTGAAAGCCTGAACCTTGAGCTTCTTTGCATTCTCCTTCATGGCCTTCAGTTTGAGGACACTCTGTCCCACATCTTTTAAAACCACTTCTCCAAACCGAGCTTCTTAAAATGTTCTTCACATTTGATTTCCGAATTAAGCTCTAATTTGCATTGCATTGCTTTCATATCTCTCCCCTTTTCTGATATCTCCCTCATTCTCAACCTCCTATTTCTTCTTCTTCCTTCCTTTTACATTTCTTATATCTTTTTTTATATCTTCCTCTTTATTTTTTCTCTTCCTACTCTTTCTTCTCTATCCCTAAATCGTGTTCTTTCTAAATTGTTTTCAGTCTGTTCACCTTGCTTTTTTTTTTTTCTTTACCAAATCTTTTTGGCAATTAACTTGTAACTAATCCTTTGATGTTGTTAAGTTATATTTACTTAAGTGTTTTGTCTCATATATTGTCTCATCTATTTCAAGATCAACTCATGTAATCAAGGATAAGTAATACTAACCCCAAATCCATTCTGTTTAGGAAGTTCTTGTTCTAAGGAAACAAGATGCACTTGCAATGGTAAGCCACAAGTGTGCAATATTGACACTTGTTTCTGTATCTTTGCAGCAAATCTTAGTAAATGAGAAAGAAGGGCACCTAGCTTGAGAGGAGAAATTCTCTTCTAACTTGAAGCAACTCCTAATAGTGACACATAAATACTATTTCAGTGTGATTTTCTTTTGGCTATCTTGATTTTATCAAAGTCGAGTACTAAAAATGAGTGAATTAAGAAAAATTTACACATTGTTCTTTTATTTTATCTGAATCTATTTATTTCTTTGACTTCATGCTGCCCTGTTTTGAGAAATCTGTTTGATTAACCTGATCACCATAGCTAGGGGAACTACATAATTCAACAGATTTGAACCCATTAATCTTTCTGAGCCTTTTCTGCCTTGATGTAAATTGTGAAGATTGCATCTCACCTCTTTGAAGGCCATTGGCTGTTTCCTGATGGATAGTATGCACACCATCTACCTCATTCAATAGTAACCTGATAAACAGATGTTTGAAACCTGATATAATCCAATAGCTTACTACATTTCTACCTTTAATAATTTAATAGTAACAATGATTTGATACCTGTTTTTTATTATTAGATTAATATTGAGGTTGTAGTGGGAGTGTGTGTGAATCAGAGATAGAGTTCAGTTAAGTCTCAAAGGTAAACTATTTTGTTATGTATCATCTTCAATTTTTAGGAATGGTTTTCCCACCTCTCAGTTCTTATGTTGGTTTATATTGATCCCGTGATTTTTACATGTATTTTTTTTAATTGGTATAGTCCCTAAAAAATAACTCAATGAGGTTTCAATGAAAACTTTTTATTATCTAAGCCTTTTTCCCTGATTAAATTTTATGTGTCTTAATACCAATACTCACCTTATTATTAATATATCATGTTGTTTTCCTATAAAGGAAAAATAGTTTTCTTTGACTTAGGTATAAGTGACTAATTTTAAAATAATTCTGTTTCATATTTTTACTTGAGTATACAAAGTTTAAATGAAAGAAATTTTTGTGGTAACTTTTAATAATTTTTTTAAAAATTGAATAGTGTTTAATTCTAAGTGATCTTCTCCTCATAATTTCCCTATCATGCCTTGTGTGGTCCTGCTTCATTGTAATGTCTTCACCATCGAGCTGATCTCATATATTCATGCCTACTTATTTTGAAAACATAATCTGTCAGCCAAAACTTGTTCTCAATTTTTCAGTAAACTTAAAAATTTAGTGAAGTGATATGTATAAATTGTTTTCATTAACAGAGATTGTTTTCCTTTCCTTTTTCCTATAGTTATAACAGTAATATGATATGTTGCTTGATTTTCTTTGCATGCTCTGCATACTCTAACTACTGTAGATAGTACACCCCCTTTTTTTATAAGATTGCCTTGGACTTAGGCCACACAATGTATTCTAGCCTTCCCGTTCAAAATGTTTACATTTAACCAAATGTCCCTGCGTATAAATACTCCATAACATTTATTTGTACATTTTGTGGACAAGATTAATATATAAAAATATTGTCACATTTTCTTGGACCAATAATTGTGTCACGTCTGTACTGCCAATAATCCCCCCTTTTCCTTGAAAGCCTAGCTGGTAGTAGCACATGGAGTTAGGTAGAAAGGTTCTCATGTGCCGATGTCTTTGTAGATGTTTTGGTATAAGACCAAATTTCAGGGACCTTTGACCTGGACCAATTACCTTCGTGAACTATGTATTACAGGACCAAATATCATGGTCCTTTTGGCATAGACCAAATGTCTCTAAATACTAAGATCTTCTGTTGTGCACCAAATGGTTCTGTGAACATTTCGGTACTGGAAGACCAAATATCAAAGGCCTTTTTAGTGTGAACCAAATGTCTCTGGATATTTTAGATAGGACCAAATGTCAGCTATTCTAAACAACCCAATTAGAAAATATCATTGAGCATGAAGAAGAAACTAAGTATAAACATCCAATGATTGTGGCTAAGTAAATTGGCATAATCACATTGGAGAGAAATATAACAATACATGACCAATTTATATATCAACATATTCTTTAATTCAGCAATTATACTTTTTTTGTTTATTCACTAAAGTTCCACATATGTGAACAAGGAGACATGCACAAGAATGGCATTTGTATTACCAAAGACTGTAAATAAATTGTAATGGTCATCAAGAAGAGAATAACCCAAAACATCAAAAATATTCTTAAAGTGATATACAATATAGGAATTAAAATATGTAAATTAAAGCTATAGGTTTCAATATGGATAAATCCTAGGAATTCATGGTTTAAAAAAACAAAGCAATAAAATTTTATAAAATTTATACATAGTATGTATAAAATACTATGTCATTTAAGAATAATATTAAAGCATTCAAAGCAATACATACATAAGAATATTATAAAGATATTCAGGTAATTATAAGCACTAAAATCAACATAATAAATTTCTTTGAGTGGTGGGAGGAGGAAATAATGAAGAAATAGCACATAGTAAGGCTTCAACTGCTGTGGAAAAGTTACATAGATGAATATTGCATACAGCATTTTTTAAAATTATAAATGCTAGCAATAAAAGGGGTTGAAAGATTGAATGAAAGAGAAATTTGATTTTATAAGTTTATTCACTGAAGAAAAAACGAAGTCCCTAACTGGAAGGGAGCATATTAAAAAATATCAGAGACGTCATCGTGTTCAACTGTTAAATTTCCCCTGAGATTCAGGGAGCACAATACAAGAGAAATGGCTGGGTTGCCATCAGGCTGCTCTTTACTGAGTGCTCTGCAAATAGTTATAAAAATTCTTAAAATACCTCTCTCATTCTATTGGCATTGATCCTTTTTTCCTGGCATGTTGTAAAAAATACTTATTTACATGTTGCACTTATGCTCTAGGGGCTAATTTTGTGAGCTTCAGAACAAAAATAAGTATGTTAGGAGATTACATAAGCTCAAATGTTATATTTAAATGATCAGGAGGCACTGAGGCAAATGTCAGCAGGATTCACCATACTTCGCTAGGAAACTGGTTCCACATAGTAGAAAATATAACCCCGGACCATCTTCCATTAAATTGTAAACACACTGACATCCCTATATTTCTTCTAAACTTTTTTTCATAAAACTTGAGCTATACTTACCCATGAGGCTGTTGCTAAAGTTGTGTTGTTGCACATCTGCATTATGATGACTGGAGGTCTTAGCATTCGATGCCAAAAGAGACAAAATTCATAACCAGAGATCCATCTGGAGAAAAAGTAAGGTAAAGCAGAATCAGGAAGGGGAGAATAGGATGTGTGGCCAAAGTCCAAGATAATGATCTTTTATTCCTGGCATTGTGCACTGTGGATCACTGAATCGGATCCGGAAAGTTCACATTGGTTTGAACCAACTAGGAAAATCTATAAAATAGGTGCAGATTATTTAGTCACTAAGAGATGTCTTAGATGGCAATGCTTGCATTTTTCTAAAGTCTCTTCATTCCTGAAATGCGCTTTATTATAATGAAGCATCTGCCTATATTTACCAAAGAATGTTCCCTAGTCAGATACCATTATACTTTCTGAGACTTAGGCGAATGGTATGGATAGAGCTGCAGCCTGGGAGTACTAGAGCCTGACATCAAATCTGTGCTCAGTCACTCACAAATTACAAACCTGACCAAGGGGGAAGTTCCCTAAACTCTCTGAGTTTATTTTCATCATCAAAGTGGGGACAATAAGCATATCTACCTTGTGGTGCATTTGCCTAGATTGAGTTACATAAACTACCTGGGGTCTATTTTGGACACACAGTAGGAAGTGGGAAGACAGTTATTTTACCAATAGCACTATTATTTCAAAGTGGACCTAAAATTTAAAGAAAGGTTTATCAAATCCTAGATCTTCACTCCATATACATATTTACTATTATTTTGTTTGTAGGAAAGAAGTAATTCTAGAGTAGTCACCTCCCACCCCATCCCAGCCATCTCCCTGTCTTTTTTCCTTAATTCTCCGAAGAAATGACCTTTTCAATGTCACATCGCACTGGTCTCGAGCCCTCTTCTACCAACAGATTTTTCAGTGTCCGTGAGAGCACTGGTCTGCCTTGCGGTGATCAGACTGAGATCCCAAACTTGCACTTGTACCCTGCCCTGATGTGCCACATCAGAGCTCTACAGAATTAATTATTTTAAGCACTATTTTATTGTGAGGTTCTATGGTGTCCTCTAAGAGCCTAACTGCCTCTCAGAATCACTATTAAGAAATTATCTCGAATATATAGAACTTGAAATGGAGAAAATAGTTGGAGAGGGAAAATTTTTATAATAATTATTCATATTTTATTGGTATATCATCTGAGTTGGATTTAGTTAATGACATTTAGTTTCCTGATTATGGAAAGAAGCGCATTTCCTTTGATTAGCCACATTTTAATGATCTCTGCTTTATTCAGGCTTTGGGGGGATAAAAGGTAGGGATTGGGAAGAATGAAATAAAGGTATATGAAAAAATTGGCAGTTTATAAATAATAGACTCCAAAAAATATATCCATAAAGACTGACCTTTTTATTTAACTTCCAGTACTTCTATTTAAAACAGTATTCACATTCACATTTTTGTTGTTTAAAATGAGGAAAAATACATGAGTTATCCCAAAGGGTTGAAGAAATAAATTTACTACATATGTTGCAGAATTCTGTGAAGTCATACTATAGAATTCTAATTATATTTTAAACTGGTCACTACCCACAAGATGATTTTAGAAGGGAGAAGGGAGGACAGGAAGCAGGGGGAGAGAAAGAGAGAATAAAATTGACCTGATTTATTTCTCTAAGATTCATTTAAAAGGAGGGTACCATTGAGGATAGATCAACCAGAACACTTTTCTAGGAGCTCTGTGTTTTCCTCTCAGAATTTGTTATTTAAAAAGTTGTTAATTAAGAAATCTATTTGTTGTATAATAACCAAGAAATTTAAAATTATGTACCATGAATCATGTAATTGCTAATATTCCAATAAAATTATTTGGAAGCTGAGTACTAAAACAAAGAAAATAAGTAAAAAACCTTAAATTGTGGTCTTTTTTCCCTTATATACTCTAACTATTTGTAAATGTTTTATGTGGGTAACTTCTTGTTTGCTGAAGATAGTGGATTGTTTCGAATTTCACTTACCTGCCAAACATCTGGGCAAAGCCGTGACTCATGGGCATGATATTTAATAAAATATGAGCTATGGATTTTATACTAATTTGGGTCCCACCGATGCCAAGGTCAGCTCTACAGGGTAACATTGCCACTATTCATCATAGTTTATCTTCACGATTGGCCTTGCTCTCTGATGGGAATCCACAGTTCAATAGATATTGCTCATGACTACAAGGCTGCAACTAAATCAAATGGCGGGGATCAGCTGACTTCATGTTTATGCACAAAAATACTTCCTTCAGAGAAACAAAGAAGTGAAGAAACTCTTACACATTCCTCTTAGAAACTTTTCCTTAATTCCACTTAGCTTCCAAAAATGACATGCTATGAACTCATGCTATGGAATTACTCTCCGTAGGATAAGATTGATGAGCTTGAATAGACACCTGAAAAAATATCCTCTCAGAGACTTTTTTTGGTTACTTATCCATCACCCTTTGCATTTCTAAACAAGAATTCTATGAAGAATTGTCTCAGTGTGGTGTTCTGAGAAGATGGTTTTTGGCCACTGCGCACACTGCATGCTCATGGAGAATACTCTGTAATAATGGACACAGTGCTAAATTTGAAATAAGAGATTTTGTTTCAAAGCTGAAATTGATGATCTCAAAGCTATTTCAATTCAGATAACTTGTTTAAGTTGTGGGACTTCTGTTTACTAGTCTCTAAAATGAATGTAATGCTGTCTCACTCACAAGGCCATCGCCTTGTGATGTCATTCTCATTTTTCCCAACCCTTCCTTAGCCTACAGCAGTAACGGCTCCTGCCTCGATTTCCTACTGCTCAGTCCACAAGGCAGTGGGGTCCAAGGCTGCTGGTGTATATTCAAGACCCATTCCCGCAAGCACATGGGGTCTGGAATTATTTGGGGACCAAGTTTTCTTGCATGAGTTATCACAGAGCTAATATCCTTTTTTTATTTTAACATGTGAGTTATTCTCACAAAAATGTCCTTTACAAGTCAACTCTAATTACTGAATAGGAACAGATTGTATATATTGATTGTGAAAAGTTTTCAATATAGCTGTATTTTAAGTCCAGGAAACTCATATTCTGCTACTGTGTAATTTTAAGCAAAATTTAAAATGACATATATTATTATAGTAGATCATTCAGGTAAAATTGGAATTCAAACACTCGACCACCCAAAATGTATGATAAAACTCATAGAATCTGAAACTATGAAAATTTCTACTCTACATTACATCCTGTCCCATGAATGGTGTTTTGCGTGGTTCCAGGAGTGATATCCATGACAGAGGGTGGTCTCTCCTGGCTTTCTCACACGAGCCCTTCATATGTAATAATTTATGCAATAATGTCATCAACTTTTGCTCCAGGACCAGATTCATCAGCATACTTTCAACCTTGAGTTACTCTAATGTGTTTTAGGATTTTAGGAATGTAACATACCCAATCTAAAGAACAAGAAGTAAAGAAAACCTTTCTGTCTGTTATTTCCTTACATTTTCTCTTTAGTTTTTAGGCCACAGAATTATGTATTGTTAGGTTGATAGTATAAAACTACACCTAATATAGGTCATTACAACTTAAAACCTTCTTCCAAATTATGATTAACATCTAGATTGAGCCCCCTGACTCAACAGCTTTTGAATTCTTCTCTATGTGCTCTAGTAAGTCTTAGCTTTAACTTTCACATTCCATTTTCAAAATCATTTTATTTATTTATTGTCAGAGAGAGGGAAAGGGAAGGAGAGGAACATTGATGTATTGGAGGAACACCGTTGGTTGCCTCTTGCACACACCCCAGTCAGAGACTGGGCAGTGACCTGGAATTGAACCAGCAACTTTTCCCTTTTCCTTTGAGGGACAATGCCCAACCAACCGAGCTGCCAACTGAGCTACACCACCTGGGCTACATCAGCTTACATGCCTATAGCTTACAGCTTTCAGGCGATTGCTGAACCTGCCCCCAACTGTGCGACACAGACCCAGTTGTTTCTTAGTGCCTTTCAATTTCTTTTTTCTTACTCTCTGATTTATTAGATCCAGTATATATGAAATATATTGGAATTTTAAAGCTACACAGACTTTTTTTTTGATGGTTGGGTTATTAAAAGAATGTTTTTGAGGACATTTTAGTCCCCTGTATTTTGTGAAAATCAACAAAGGAAACCAGATTTAAAATGGAGTCAAGAATCCCCAAAGGGGGAGATTTTATGCACTACTACTCAGCACACCTGGCAGACTCCAACATGGGAAAAGCACGCTTACCTTTATCAACAGGAAGAAGCTTACTTTACAACTCTAGCAAGGAGAAGGAAGATTTTCTCTTTGCCTAGCAACAGGTCAGCCAATAAAATACCACATCGATTCAGCCAATGGGAAGGCACTACACTTCACAGTCCTAGTTTCCTTACGTGGACATTTGGTTTATAATAAATACTTTCAATTTGCTCCCTTTTCCTCTGTAAACTAACATTTCTTTCTTTCCTTTGTTCTTTGAGCTTGCCTATGGTTTGATACAAATTGTTTGTCCTAAATTGTGTTTTCTCTGCCATTCCTGATTATACTCATTTTGCAGGTAAATTAACTGGCTATTTTATTTTTAAGGTTGACAGTTTCTAATTCCTTTGGTCAAATTCAGAATTATCTTTCCATATATTACACAGTCCTATTGTTGGACTATGTAATATTCTGCTGCTGAAGGAATTCCATTTCTGCTTTAGGAGAAGAGGGTTGTAGTCATTAATTTTGCACCCAAGCAGCCTGAAGGTTGTATTCTGTAACTGTCCTTACTTCACTCACATTCATTCACATTCGGTATTTACAAAGGAATAGGACACTAAAAAAAACCCTAAGCATTTGCATATATATATGTAAATAAGCTGATTATATATATATATATATATATTCCTTATGTAAAATCTTCTTTCTGAAAGCCATTTCCTTGAGAGTGGTGCTTGCAGTAATGGGGGGAAGTTCAACAGCAATGGATGTCTACCTGTCTGTCTGCACCTCTGTGCATAGAAGCATCAGTGATCAGATCACAGATGCACCCTTCTGTCCTCCCCACCCCCCGCACCTCAGTATTTGGATGACAGTCATTTTTGCCCACCTTAGTTTTCCATAGGCTGTGTGCAAGGTGCTCCAAGAATACATGCACAACCGCCTGCCAGGTGGCTGGAGCTGAGGGGTGGGTACCCGTTACCATGCTAAGTGCTGAAATTGACCAAAATTAACCACAATTTACTGTCCAAACCTTCCCCTGGCAGTAGCAAGCCTTCAACAGATGTTAGAGTTCCAAAATAATTACATCAGAAAGATTCTGCCATTCTAATTGTTGTCTGGGGGGAAGACAGATTCCTGATGCTTCTTGCTCCATCTTCCCAGAGTCCTCTCTTGAGTTTCTTTCTAACAAATATGTTTTGAAGCAACTGCAGCACATCCATTAAAACTAAATTTCAAGCAGAAAATTGACCGTAGAACATGGATTAATTATTTCTTTAATGTACACTGTTTCTAAAATTGCATAGTTTTGAAGCCAAGTGGGCGATACTGCTAAAAAAGGAAACAGAAAAATTAGTTCCTAGACTATTCAGGTATGGTTTGTCATGAAAATAATGTGAGGAGCAGTCTGTAGGGTTGGTGCAGCTTTAGACCAGAAACACAGAAAAAAAAAAAGGTAGCAGACAATTAAGGATATAATAGTGGTATTAACCAAAATTGGAAACAAAACAAAATGAAACATTGTAGTCTCCAGGGACACACCAGAGTCTGGAAGGCCTTTGTTTTGTCTCCGCCTTCAGGTTACTAACAAAGCAGTGAAGTCCAGGTACTGGCTTCCCTTAGTCCTATGAGAGCTGTCCGCCACTGGCTTTTCTGTGATAAATAGAAAGCAGCTGGTGTCTCAAGGATGGCTATTAATCTCCTCAGAAAGATGAAAGCAAGTGGGAAAGCGGAACACTGCTTTGTAATTAGTGACTCATACACTCCTAACCTAAGAATAAAAGATCTTTGAAGCAGTGTTTGCCTGGAAGAGGGATGAGTTTTAATTGATACATAGTTACCTTAAGAAATTAGGCTTCACAAAATGAAGTCTAAATTTAATCAGAGCTTATTATTTATGGGGAAAGGGGGGTAGATGAAGGTGGAGGAGTGTATAGGGGGATAAATGGCGATGGAAAAAATAAAATAAATTAAGTTAAAAAACTGAACTCAGAAAAAAGTCCCAAAGTATATTGGGACTGTTATATTTTAAGTGGAATTAAGAAATGCCACTTAAAAATTTTATATTAACCAAAGCATAAAGTTTTTCAAATTTAAGAGTAATATCTTTCTTTTTCTTTACTACAACATAGAATTCTGTATTTTGTCTTGTGAAATTATATATTTTCACTGTTACTTGTACATATGTGTGTGTATAGAATTGTATTACCTCATTGTTGACATGATTTACTTTTTTCCCAATGTTCTGACTAGTTGATAAAAAGTTATAAATTCATAAATTTAATATTGATGTATAATGAGAAAATAGAGCCCCTGCACTGACATTTATCACTTCTCTACAGAAGCACTTTTATTTACTGTAATTATACAAGTTGGCAGAGATATTTTTTGTCAATACTTTGGGGTTCTGAAGAGTAATGTATTCATCAAAATATTTTTAGATTCAATAAACTTATATCTCTCACATAAATGTTCTGATACTTATGTCCAAATGATATGGTGATTATAAAAGTACATTTGACTTGAAAGTAATCTTAAACATATAGTAGTTCTTGGCCATTCTACCTTTTCTAAATTAAAAATACTGCAATGTCTGTGCACACGCATGGAAAGCTGTGAAGGTTTTATAGTCCACAAATACTTAACTGTGAAAGACAGGACAATAATCTGAGTTTCTTTCTCCTAATATCATTCCCCAAAGCTTTTCTTGCAGTATTTGTTGATGGGGATAAAGGAGGGGAGAGTGCCTTATTCTTTATTCGCTGGAATGTCCTGATTAAACTTTAAACTGCAAAGATTGATACACAGATTAAATCTTTTCTTTAGGAAGTTGACATTGATTTTATTTGAAGCCACAGAACTCTGATCATAGAAGCTACATCTTCTACTAAAATCAGACAAAGAAAATTGTGTTGACATATGCTTCTGACGGTCATCAAAGATGTATTCTAGATCTTCTGATCATGGTTACACCTAATTTTAAAACTATGCATTTTACAACACATGTAACTACTAGCTCTCTGGGGTTATTATTAGGGTTGCAATGATCAGACCCCCAAGCCCTGCCTGCTGAAGTCAGATGGTTGGGTTAGAGCAGCAATTTTTAACCTGTGTGCCACAGGAACCTTTAAAACATGCGATACGTGACTGTTTAGTCAGGGGCACTGACCTCTTTTACTGATGCATTAGATAGCTGAATAAAAATATGAAAACAGCCAATGCAACAACAGCCATCGATGTGAGTGATTCAAAATTACATCATCGTTTTGTCAGATCAGCCAAAACTATATTTTGGTGTGCTGCAGAATTTTACTAGTTAGTTCATGGGACCCATGAGATGCAAAGGGTTGAATATTGCTGGGTGAGAAAGTTCGAGGACAGTTGTCATCCACTTCCTCTTACATTTTGCTTTGAAGTTTAGTTGCATAGATTAGACTTATCATGATGATACGTTAAAAGTGCACTATTGTTATTGGGACATGAATGACATTCTTAAAATTCATTCATTTATATAAAGACGACTTTGGAATCCACCAACCACACCAAGAGCTAGACTATTCCAAAAACTTATATTTACTTATAGGGACCGCTCTTGCCACACCCCACTGCCAACTGTAGAATGATTCGCTGCTGTGGCTTTTTTTGGTTGTTGTTTAGTTTTTCCTGTTCCAAATTGTATAAATCAGGCAGTGTTCTAAGATTATTTCCATCTTTATTTGTTGAACAGCCCTTTATTTTGCTGGTGACTAGCCATGCCATCTCTACTGCAGTTTGATGTGCCATGTGTTCAACTCTGTTGGAGGCACTCATTTTGTTCCATCGGTCAATTAGTTCATTCCTCTACAAATGCATACTGTCTTAATAAATTTCAAAAAATAGCTTTTTACTTAAACTCACTCAAGAAGATACTTTAATTCCTTCATCTAATTTTATTCCAGAAGAAATACAGAGTTGCAGGTAGTGTGCCCCACAAAAGGAAAATGATGTATTGTTTTTTAAAAATGAACAAAAGCCATTTTAAAATACTATATAACTGGCTGGCATTTGAAACAAAATCAAAATCAAAGAGGAACACAGTTTTATGTAACAGTACTGAAATCTCAGTACTTAATTATTTTTGTAAAATTGTGTCTAGAGAAATGTCTTCAGTTAAATGTAGAGGTCCTCAGGATTTCTTTTCCTTGTCAGGTTGGCATAACTTTTGCCTAGACTGCTTTTGTTGTCAAGTGGGAAAGGTTGAGAAGACACAAAACAAACTGAAACAGAAAAATAAACTTGTATAGGAAGGTGACAAGAGGCCCTGAGGCATTCAGGACAAGAGGTTTCATAACCCTTGAAAGAGGGGAAATACGTTGAGGTGAGTTCAAGAATCCAGTTTATTTTTCTCCTCAGAGCCCTTTCCAAGCCTTAAGTGGCACAGGATGAAAAGCTAAGAAACGTGGTAGATGAAAATCAATGGGATGCAGAGAAGCCACAGAGCTTTCAGCAATTTCACAGAAAAAAAAAAAAAAGGAGGAAAAAAAAGAAAAGAAATTTAGTCCTGCCTGCCTCAGCAGACAAAACTTGTGTAGCTAAGATCCTGGGGAGAAAAGAAGGGAGGAGATAGTTAAACATGACACCGCCTGTCTTTCTCATCACTTATTTTCTAATTGTTAATATACAGTGGGACAAATGCTAAGAAACCTAGTTGAAAATAGCTAAAATATTGAATAAAGCTTTTGAGAGCCTCATGCTGCTGAACATTCATTTAGCTTTTCTGAAAATAAATTGGTGTCTGGGTCCTGGCAAGTTAGAAAGGGGTGAATGTGGAATACAGTAGATCATACCAATTTCTTAGCATCGAGTGTATGAAAAAGAGCCTCTTAGTTGATGATGGATTAAGGTGACTTCCCCTAATATAGAAGCCTGAGAAAGGATTGGGTGAATGTTTTCTGGAGAGAGATAACATCATCCAAAGTCTCTACTATGTTTCATAACACAATGCCTGCCACATAATGAAATATTATCAGGCACATTCTAAGGGAAGGGCTAAGAAAAAGAAATAACAGAAAGTTTTGTGAGGTGACCCAGATACTGAAGTTTTCAGACATGAACTTTATTATAATTTTGATTAATATGTTATGGGAAAGACATGAAAAGATAGAGAATTTCACCAGATTACTACACACACACACACACACACACACACATACATATATATATACATCAAATGGAAAATTTAGAACAGAAGATCAATACAGCGAAGGTAAGAACTTATGGATGGGTTCACTGGAAAACCGAAGGTCAGACTTGTGAACCAGAATGCGATAGTAGAGACTATCCAGCCTAAAATACAGACAAGGAAAAAAAGAAAATACAGAGATGAATGCAAGAGACATATGAGATATTGTACAAATATGTAACTTAGCAAAAGAATCATCAGAAGTAGAGGTGAAAAAATGGAAAAATAATGTTAAAAAAGTTAATGGTTAAGAATTTTCCAAAGTTGATGAAAGACATAGAGTCTCATATGCAAGAAGCACAACAAACTCTATTAAAGATAAATACAAAGAAATCAAACCTATATGCATTGCAATAAAACTGCTAAAAATCAAAGACAGAAAAAGAATACACCTATTAAAATCAACAGTGATAAAAACACATTATATTCAAATGAGCACCAGCAGTGTATGAAATTAGTAATCATCAAAAAAGGAATAATTTCATCTCTGAAAAGCTCATTTAAAATAACTAACTATCTAGAATTCTATTCCAAATGAAAACATTATTCACAGGTGAAGATGGATATATTTCTAGTCAACAAAAATGGAGAGATAAAATTCGTCACCAACAATTCCTCACTACAATACTACTAAAGAGTATTTTTCAGACAAAAAAAAATTATGGCAGGTTCGCCCATGGAAATGTAGAAAAGTAGAGCAAGTAATACTAACTACAGTAAATCTAATGGTATCTAAGAGTAACTAATGGTAAACCTAAATATTAGATGTAGAAAACAAGAATCATAATGAATTATAGAGCTCAAAATGTGAAAATAAAATGCATGAAGATAGTAACACTGAAGGCAGGAGGAAGTAAACAGAGATAATGTGTTCAAAGCTCATAAAATTATCTGAGAATTGATACTAGTATTTATTTATATCAGAAGCTAATAGTTCAAGAGTACATGTTGTACATTTGTAGGATTAGCAATAAACAAATAATAACATATTTTATAGTAAACAATCTAATTGAAAAACTGTAAAAATAATGATTCTCTAAAAAAGGAGAAAAAAGAGAATGAGAATATATTGAAAATAAAACCAATAGAAAAATGTCAATTATAAATCTGAATGCATCCATTCACATAAAAATAAATGGACTCAGTACTCCATTATAAAGTTAAAGCATATTCTGTGTGGAAAAAATTCATTTAAATCAAAAGAAATAGGACAGTCTAAAATAAAAGTATAGAAGAAGATTATCATTCAACAAGGTTTTTTAAAAAGAAATTTAGCAGAGCCACAAACATAGGACAAAATACACCCAAATACACCATACACCATAAGCTATGAATTATTTCTAGAGCTAAAGAGAAATAATTCATCATATTGCTGGGGTCAATAAACTAAAAAAAATGTAATGATAATAAATTTGTATGCAATTAAGAACATAATGCCATAATTGTAAAACAAGAACTGGCAGAATTAGCAAATACATTATCAAAATGGAAGATTCGAACTTGCCTCTCTTAGCAAATGACTGAGTAGACCAAAAATTAGAAAGAACAAAAAATATCTGAACAACCCAATTCGCTAAATTACTTTCAGTAGTATGTGTAGAATATACAACGCACCTGTAGAATATGCATTCATTTGAACTGCATAAGAAACATTTAACGAAATTGAATATGAAATCTGAGGTGCATTTCAATAGTGAAATATGTCATAATTTATTGTCTTAAATGCATATGACTGAATTATCTATTGCAGGAAAATAAACCACCATAGCTTAAAACAATAAACATTTATCTCCTAGAGTCTCTGTCTTGAGGTTCTTTTAATATGGCAGTTGGATTTCCAAAACAAGAATTCCAAGTTTTCTGGTACCGGATCTGAAGGTAATTTTTATCAATATCTTATATCAATAATAATGCAATTCTCATTTAGGAATTCAGTAATTCATAACAAATCCATTTTTTTCAGTTCACAAACTTCTGAAATCGAGAACTATAATGCCATAGATAAGTACTGGACTGCTGTAATCAATGTCACAATGTATAGAAAACAAAACCAGACAATCCACAGGAAAAATAAAAGTATCCTTGTTAGAATGGTCTTCCTGGAATTTCAGAATAAATATTACATATAAATCTATGTAATTAACCTTCTTTGCTTTAATACATATAAATTTTTCACCTCACCTCTATAGCCACAGCCAGATTTTAGAGACAGAGTACTAAATTAGTTTGAGTTACCACAGCTTGGTGCACTATAAAAACAGAATGCGTTTTATTTTGTAGATTTTGAAAGGTGTGAGGGAGGCTATGGTGAATGGAATTTTTAAAAAGAGGAGTAGTAATTTTATTTATTTTTATCGTGGTACTTCAAAAATTAATATTTTATCTGTTCCATATATTTAGACTGAGAGTTAAGTTGTAGCATTGACAGGAAAGGGGGTAAGTTTTGATCTTAATAAATATACTTGATGTAGTGCCCAAAGTTATATAATATTGCATTGCTCTGAGTTCCTTCCTATCTGCCTTTATTAATTAATTGTCTTGAATTAATTTTCTTAGGAGAAAGTTGAGAGAAAGGGAGATAATCATACTAATGTAATAGCATAATCAATCGTTTGGAAGTTTGCATTTATTAATTTAAAGTGAAGATAAAAAATGGTATTTATCTAACTATGGCTCTCTTAACTTACAATTTAGAGTTCTAACCTTTAGGATTTATTCATTTACTGTCTAACATCTATTAAAATCATTATAAACTGTCTTCAGCATCAGTAAACTTACAGTGGTGACACTGTGCTTTATTTTAGTCAATATAATGTCTATTCTAAATGAAATACGACTAAAGTAACAGCGCTTCCCTCCCTTGAGATCAGATTTTGATTATGAAGTTGACCTTTAAATGTCCCATTTTGTTAGGCAAACAACATTATTTGAAATTAGTCACAGGTTTCTTGTTTTGAGCAAGCAAATCTTGATTACACGCCTTTCTATAAAGCTTCTATTCAGTTTAATAATTCATACTTCTCTGCTTATCAGCTTTAGAATTCTAAAGGAGGCATTTGCCTATAAATCTTTCCCACTGCTGCATTTTATTTTAATGCACAGCAACAGAACACTAACATAATTGGTGCAATCTGTTATTTACAGATACGCGGTGAGACGCAGGTGGCAAGCTCTTTTTTAGTGTTGTAAGGAAAAGGAAGATCTTCATAACTTGAGTTATGTGAATAAAGATTGAGGCTGGCTTAGGATAGCAGCCATTGTCACTATGGGTGTTCTCTAATTTCTGCAGCAAATCTTTTCCATATCCTTTTCAATTCTGCTCTATACGAGATGCTTATTTTGTGTTAAGAACATCTATTCTCTAAAAAGTAGCCCCATAAAGAAGTATTGTTGGGTTTTATATTTATAATCCTAAACCAAAATCCAGAATAAATTGGTTTATGATTTTGTTTTATTGAAAAATTTCTATGAATGCTTTCCAAAATACATGATTCACACCACAGGTTTTGTGCCTCAAACATAACTTCTAAATTTAAAATATCAAAATTAAAGCTTAGATAGTGGCTCCATTTGCCACTAATAACTTTGATATGTTTCTATAAAATGGAAATGTTTAAAATATCACTCTAATAAACATTCAACAACTCCCTGACAAATGGACTCAGTTGAAGGCTAGATAGTACAAGTTCACACTCGATTAACTACAGTCCTTGGGGCCACGTATAATTTGGAATTCAGAACTTCTAAAATTGTGTAAGGTAAAGTGGTCATATATTGCATATTATATACAACTCTAGCCCTCATAATTGTGGGACAATTATTACAGAGATTTATTTTGGTTCTATTTTGCATTGATTTCTACTTTTTGTTATTTGGAGTTTAGAAATTGTAGACAAATGACTACATTCCTTCTTTTTAAAATATATTTTATTGATTATGCTATTACAGTTACCCCAATTTTCCCTCCTCTGCCTCCGTCTTTGCAGTACCTCCCTTCCCTCCAGCAATCACCCTCCTTAATTCAGGCCCATGCGTTGTACAAATAAGGTCTTTGGCTTCTCTATTGCCTAGATTGTTCTTAATATCCCTTTGTCTATTTTGTATTTACCAATTATGCTTCTTAATCCCTGCACCTTTCCCCCCATTCTCTCCCTTCCCTCTTCCAGCTTATAACCATCCAAATGATCTCCATATCTATGATTCCATGCCCGGTCTAGTTGTTTGCTTAGTTTGTTTTTGCTTTTGTTTTTTGGATTCAGTTGTTGATATTTGTGTTTATTGTAATTTTAATATTCAGAGTTTTGACCGTCTTCTTTTGTTTAAATAAGTTCCTTTAATAATTCATACAATAATGGCTTGGTGGTGATAGACTCCTTTAGCTTTGTCTTGTCTGGGAAGCACTTTATCTGCCCTTCAATTCTAAATGATAGCTTTGCTGGATAGAGTAACCTTGGATGTAGGTCCTTGCCTTTCACACCTTTGGATACTTCTTGCTAGTCCCTTCTTGCCTGCAAACTTTTTTTTGAGAAACCAGCTGATAGCCTTGTGGGAACTTTGTTGTAGGTAACTCTCTGCTTTTCTCTGGTTGCTTTTAAGAGTTTCTCTTTATCTTTAACCTTTGGGATTTTTTATTATTATGTGAGTTGGTGTGGTCCTCTTTGGGTCCAACTTGTTTGGGACTTTGTGCTTCCTGCACTTGTGTATCTATTTCCTTCACCAAATTAGGGAGATTTTCTTTCATTATTTATTTTCAAATAAGTTTTCAATCTCTTGCTCTTCCTCTTTTCCTTCTGGCATCCCTATGATTTCTATATTGGCATTTTTGGAGATCTCCTAGAGTCTTCTTATTTTCTCCTTGATTTTAAAAAAATTTATGTTTCTCCATTCTGTTCTGATTATTGATTTCTTCCTTATGTTCCAAATCATTGATTTGAACCCCAGCTTCCTTTCCTTCACTGTTGGTTTCCTATGGATTTTTCTTTATTTCACTTAGTGTAACTTTCATTTCTTCCCTTACACTAGTGCTATATTCAGTGAGTTCTTTGAGCTACCTGATCACCAGTGTTTTGAACTTTGCATCTGATAGGTTAGCTTCTCCATTTTGCTTAGGTCTTTTTCTGGGATTTTGTTCTGTTCTTTCATATGAGCCACCTTTCTTTGTCCCCTTAATTTGGCAGTCTATGAAATTGTGTATTAGGTAGACTGCTTTGAATCCCTATCTTGGCCCACCTGTTAAGTTGTATGGGGTAGAACCTTGTGTATTCATCAGGGCAGGGCAACCCACTTTATGGCTTGTATCTCTGTATGTGGGGGATGGGTCAGAAAGGGGACAATGCCACTGCCTGGCTACTGGAGGCTTGCTCAGCTTTGCCCAATTTCCAGTCACTTCACCTCTTTCCCTTATGCAATGGGTGTCCCTCTAGCTGCTGCTCCAGTGGTGGTTTCCAGAGTGGGTGGATTTGCATATGTTCAAGGACCATGAGAGCCCTTTAAACAGACTCACCTGAGAGACTGGCAGTTTCTTCCACTGCCCCCAACCATCACTGGTTTTTATAAGCAGAAATCGTGAGGCTTTATTTTCTTGATTCTGAAACCCTGAGCTGTGTGGTCTGGCCTGGGGCTGAAATTGCTCACTCCCAAGGTATCCCTTTCAATTTTTATCCACCACATGTGAATGTGGGACAACCCATCCCACCAGATGTCATCATGTCTGCTCATCACTGCCACTCCACTGCCACCATACTGCTTCCCCTCCACCACAGCTTCCCCTTTCCACCCTTCCTACCCATCTGGATGAATATGGCTTCTTTTAATCTTTGGTTGTCGGACTTCCATACAGTTTGATTTTCTGGCAGTTCTGGGTATTTTTTGTCCTGAGGTTAGTTGTGATTCTTCTTATGGTTGTGCAAGGAAGCAAAGCATGTCTGCCTGTACCTCCATCTTGACTGGAAGTCTATGACTACATTCTTTAATAAAAGTACTTTGCCAATACTTTAGCAAAAGACATATGTTTTGTACTGTTGTTTTTGTTGTTGCTGTTCATTAACATATAGAGTGTCAGAATAAATAATTATTGATACTTATTCAATAAATGAGTTGAATAAACATGGGAGCAAATTATATTCATTGTCATTTCTTGAGTAAATAGCATTATCTAAGGATCTGGGGAACTAAGATGTGAAATAATATAATAGAGTGAAAATATAAAACAATAAAAATGACATTTATTGAAATTTACATTGTGCCACTGCTTCTATCTTGAGGAATTCTCAAAACAAATTTGGTGTAATATGCTTATTATTAATTGTATTACTTTGTGTGTGTGAAAACTGAGGCTTAAAATGGATAAGACACTTGACATTATGTCACAATGGTAATATCAAAACTAAAATTTGAACAGAGGCAATTTGACTTTGGATCTCATAGAATTAAGGAACTAGATATTGCAAACATGTCAGAGAGTAGATAATAAAAATGTCATGTGTAATAAGGGTAAAAAATCCACTGAAAACAAATGTTTATACATAATAGATTGCAATTGCTCTAATGATGAAAGATGGCTGCACTGAGGCAGCAGAAGAACATAATTCTTGATGTATAGATGTAGCATTTAGAGAGCCTGTGATATTAAGAGAAATTACGAGATAGACCCAAACTCCTGAATGAGCTATTTCTAAGGATGCTAACATGCAAAGCTGCAAGAAAATCCTGTATCATGGTGCTGATGAAAGAAATCTAATTTCCAGCAAATCCAATTTTATAAAAAATAACAGAAAAAAACAAATATAACATAGTAAAACACCTTTATTGATTCCATATCCCCTGTATAGTTCTCCTTATATATTTTCTTTTATGTAAAACTTATGAATGGAATATATAATATTATCTGTGTTTATCACCTCATATTTGGAATTGCTTCCTAAATATTGTCACCATCACTCACTATTGTCAGGATCATCAATTATGATCATTTACCAAATCCAATAATCAATTCTAGGTCCCCATTTCATTGTCTCTCTCAGTAGTATTTGATAAATTTGGTGATATCCTTCTTTAAATTTAGTTACACTGGCTTATTATATGTATATCTCTGATCTATTTTTCTCCCTTTCCCATGCTATTACTACTCCATAGTTTTTGTTGGAATCTCTCTACTTATTCCTAAATGCAGGAGTGGACCATGCTCAGTTCCCTAAACTCTTTCCATACACACATTCACACACATATTTGTGTCTTCCCTTTTTCCTTTTTTATTATTTTATCCAGCCTTATTACACATAGTTGATTTTCAAATTTATAGCCTGATTTGCTACAGAACCTTACAATTAAGGATTTTACAACTAAATATCTGTTCACATTTATTTTAAATAATCTCAATATGTCTAACACATAACTGCTTTCTAGTATAAACAAACTCTAGTTTTCCCATCTCAGCATTTACTTTTTATCCAACTCAAGGAAATTAGGAAGTCATCCTTGATTCTTTTTACTTTCAATTTCACCCTGAACCTAATCCATATGTCTTGGAAAATCAACTCTTAAAGCACATATTGAATTACACCACTCGTCTTTATTATCATGATCACCTTAGTCCAAGCCACCATCATCTCTGACAAGAACTGTCTACATCAATGGCAACCTTAGTAGTTTGTTTATTTCTAATCTGATCCAGTCTCCATATAACCATAAGAATTGTCTTTTAAAATCTTAGATTAGATCATGTACTCCCTGACACAAAATTCTCTGAGGGTTTGCATTGTATTTGGAACGGAATCCATCTTCCTGACTCAGGTTGCAAGGCTTCATGGGATTTAATTTCCAACCAACCTAAACTCCTTCCTGCTTCAGCTGTGTGTACTCTTCTGCTTCCTTCAAACTGGCCTTCCTTAATTCCTTAGCACACATCTAGTTCTTTCCTGACTTAAAGATTGTACTTGTTATTCCTACACCACAGTTTTCTTCTTTCTTGTCCACAGGGTGCCCTTCCCATCCACTCTTCATTGAGGACTCTCCTTAAATATCACCTCCTCATAGAGGCCTTTCCTGACCAATTCACACAAAATAGAAAACCACCACAATTCTATCACTCTCTGTTTCCATATTTTGCTTTGTTCTTTCTTTATGTTATTTATCACTACTTGAAATTAGCTACATATGCCTCCTGTTATAGTGACTCATCTAGAAGTGCCTGCTGCTCAGAGGAGAGGCTGTTCATACATTGAGAAATAAAAAAAGTTTTAGAAACTACTTTTGGGATGTGTATCATTAAAGCTATTATGTCAGTGATGTGAAGGACCAGCTGCACCTTGACCAAGACATAGGTTGATGTAACCTTCCAGAACATACCTACTTTTAGTAATATTGTGTTGGTAAATACATAAATAAATAAATATGAAGTAATATCATAAAAATGTTTAGTATTTTAAATATGTATATTTCCCTAACGCTTATAAATTTATTATTGTGCATAAACTGAGTAATTGTGATGTTGTTTTTATTTTAATAGATATTCTACAACTCAAATGTGACAAATAAGAGACTAGGTCTTAAAAGGAAAATACAGGTTCCCTTCCCTGAGGTGCTCTTACAGTAGTAGAACTAAAATATTTGAACACTACTGGCAACTAATGATATGAACGGAGTACTAAGAAAACATATATATTTATATACAAATTGCAGAAGACTGTGATTGTGGAGATCTCGATGATTAGGTGTAATGAGAACTCTTAATTTCAGGCTTAAAAAGGACTTGCAGTTTTAAGAAATAGGTCTCAAATTATAATTTATAATTCAAATTAAGACATCCAATTTATATAACAACTTATCAGGCCCTGGCTGGGTAGCTCAGTTACTGAGAGCATTTACTGATATAGGACGGTTGTGGGTTCTGTCCCCTCCCTACCTGCAGTCAGGGCACATACAAGAATCAACCATGAATGCCTACATATGTGGAAAAACAAATCAATGTTTTTTCTCTCTCTCTCTTTCTTTGTCTCTCTAAAATCAATCAATCAATCAAATAAATAAATAAATAAATAAATAAATAAATAAATAAATAAAACTCATTGGTGTATGTGAACTTGTATTTCCAAAATATATTACGGTAATTATGGTACAGTTCCACAAGGGCTGGTTTACATGCCATGGGAGAACTGTTGACTTTTGCAGATTACACTCAGAACATCTTGGAACAATTGCCTAACCTCTCCCAACCAGAATCTTGAACGACTTGTTGCAGGTTGGCGTCTTTGTTGATGTTGGCACTGTAGAGAGAAATGATCAACACATCAACAACAAATAACAAATAGTCTCTGGTTTTGTATAATTCTCATGAGAAAACATATTATTTCTATTTTAACCCATTTTTGTGAAATGTGTTATTTCATTTAAGGTGCCATTGTAGGGACTGTCATGACCATAACAAATCACATCTCAGGGCTTTGCTGCTATTCTCACATGAAGTTTTCTCAGAAGAACCTGATTTATTTTTCCAGCTCTCTCAAAAAGCATTCTGTGTATGAGCAGTATGTCTGTATTTCTTCTGTTATCTGTGTCCATGAGAGTTGAACACAACTCCCCCTTCTCTAAAATAATAAAAGTTTTTAAATAAGTTAACACTTCAAAGAACTGAAGACTACCTTTTTATCCATAGAATATTTTAGACGTAGTTTGAATAAGGAACACCTAAAATGAAGATGGATCATAAGTGCAATATAATATTTTCACCTTGTCCGTAAGCAAATATAATATTAAAATAAGAAGTATAGCCCTGGCTGGTGTAGCTCAGTGGATTGAGCATGGGCCTGTGAAGCAAAGGGTGGCCAGTTTGATTTCCAGTCGGGACACATGCCTGGGTTGCAGGCCAGGTCCCCAGTGGGGGACACGTGAGAGGCAACCACACATTGATGTTTCTCTCCCACTCTTTCTCCTTCCCATCCCCTCTCTCTAAAGATAAATAAATAAAATATTTTAAAAATAAAAATAAAATAAAACAAAAAGTATAATAAAAATAAAGTCAAGAATAAGTAAAATAATTATTGCATCTCTTATTAAGCACATATTCTGTTTTAGGCACTGGTTTAGTGGTTTACAATTTCTCCCCATTTAATCCTTACAACAATCTGTGTTATATATTCATACCAAGTTAGGAATCTGAGGCATGGAATAATTATGTAGTCACCCATAATCATTTAACTAACAAGGAGGTTGGTATTCCAATTCAGACAAGTGACACATGAGCCAGTCTTAACATCTACACCTTTCTTTAATTCCCATTCATTCATTCATTCCATCGTTCATTCACATTTTCTTTCTGTTAAGATTGTAATTGAGACCATGTTCTCATATTCAGGTTGTCAATAGGTAATTCTCACTCTGCCCCATTTTAGCTGAGTGTTCCTGGACAGATTATATACTCTGCCTGCTTTAGTTTCTTCATCCACAAAATAGGGATAGTAAAAAGAATGTTCCACATTGGACAGTTAAATAAGGTAATAGATGTTAAACGATGCATGGCATGAAGAATTACTCAGCTAGTGTAGGATAATATTTTTCATTTAAGAAATGTTTATGGGGCACTCACAAGATACCTTGTTTATCACTAGGAAGGAGACAGCTACTAAAATCACTTATGTTAATGACACATATTCTTTCTGCACATTTTGATCTCTCGGTCCGTCTGTACTTAACATTTATTCAACAAAAATCTCCTGAGCACTTAATATGCGCTAGCTACCAGGAACTGAAAAATTAGATGTATGTTTCCAGACCTACTATTAACACCTACTTGGACATGTCTGGAAAACTGATTGGGTAAATCTATTTCACATCCATTTGTATGAGGCAAGGACACATCTTAAAGGAAAAACAATATCTAAAACTAACTGGCTGTTCAATAATGTCAGTTTTATTTAAGTGCTGCTCATGTATACATGCTAGCCAATTTAATCAAACAGACCTGTCTGCGAGACCCATGCAGTAGGAATGGTTTGCTAAAGATAACATATTGATTATGTGGTGAAGTCAGTACCCAAATGGTCAGATGGACTGGGAGCCTACACTCTGAATCACAATACCATACAATTTGGGACTGGAACAAGATGTCATAATTTAGGGCTGAAAAAAGTTTCTGCATGTAGCATGGTGTTAGAAACTTAGTTTTATTCTGTCAATATCCCATAGACTTCTGCTGAGTTCTAGTGAGAGGGCAGTATGCATAAAATGATTTCTTTATTTATTTTATAGGATGTTTAATACTTTCTTTTATTACTGTTGTTCAAGTACAATTGTTTCAACTTCCCCTACTCTCATGCCCCCCATCCCACCCATCCCCACCTCACATCCTCAAACCTACCCCCTTTGGCTTTGTCCATGTGTCCTTCATACATGTTCCTTGATGATCCCTTGTTATCTCCTATTATCCCTCTCCCCCCTCCTCTCTGGTTACTGTCAGATTGTTCTTTATTTCAATGTCTCCGGTTGTATTTTGCTTGCTTATTTGTTTTGTTGATTAGGTTCCACTTATAGGTGAGATCATATGGTATTTATTTTTGCTGAAAATTTTATAAGACTGGGATTCAAAAAAAAAAAAAGACTGGGATTCAAGAAGCCGTTCTATGCAACCTGTTTCATGGGATGCACCAACCAAATCAGAGAGGTATTCTACTTCTACAGTATTACAGAATGTCACTCAAACTTGATACCCATAGAAGGCTTCTGTGGGTGTGGTGTCTGGCTGGAGGGAGCAGTGCCTGGAAAACAGAGGAACTGTGTCCACCATAGACAGCAGTAGACATTTTGGCCAGTCTGTCAACAGCTGCCCAGACAGAGCAGCATTGGTGTCATATGTGTCAGTAATTAGCAGAACCCATCGTGTTATCTTAACTTTAGCACAGGGAAAGAAGATCAAAGCTGAACAAGCAAACCATAAATAAATTAAGCCTCATGGCAACTCTAGTAAGTCAGAGGTGTTAATGAGCTCAGGTGTAACATCCACCAGGATTTTCAGAAATACTCATGGGATTATTATAGCAGGCAGAAAAAAAGGCTTTGACTACAATGCTGATTTTACATATATCTTAGTGTGGTCTTGCATAACAACGCTTCAGTCATCTACAGACCTCATGTACGTGATGATAGTGGTCCCATAAGATTATAATAAAGCTGGAAATTTTCTATTGCCTAGTGACATCATAGCTGTCCTAACATAGTAGACCCCTGTAATGTTGCAGCCAAAGGTTGTTGCTAAAATCAAGAAAGCCGTGGTAGAGACGGCAAATGTCTTTAACTTGGGTATGAAGAAAGTTGATATTGAGGAGCTCCTAGAGGTGGTTTCTGAGGAAGTGACGAATGAGGAGTTGTTGGAACTGGGTAAGAACACGTAGCTGAAGAAGAGTCAAAAGGAAAGGAAACTGCAGGAGAAAAAAAAAGAAGAACCTCTAAGAAACTCTTCAGTGAAGGATTTAGCAGAAGCTTTTGCAGATTTCAACAAGCTCATTCAAAGTTTAAAAATACGTACCCCAACACAAAAGGATTTCATTTATAGGGAAGAATATTCATGGTGACTGTGTTACAGAACAGAGGTCCAGGGGGGGCAATATTTGGCCCACCCAGGGACACCAAAAACTGTTACAGAACAGTCACATACACACACAGGGGCCTGGGCTCCGGAGGATGGTATACTAATACCATCTGGACCACCTACTGGGCACGTCTGTCTGCCACCAATCGGAAAGATATCTCTCAATGCCAGAGATTTGTGAAAAGGAAAGGACAGGCTTATTTAAGGCTATACAGACTTAAAGTAGTGACCCAATGTCTTCACTAAAATATCAAAGTCCTTTAAGATACCCATAGTACTTCCTTCTGCCCCTGCCCTTATCTGGGCTACTGTAAGTCAGGAAAAGCAGCACACGTCCATGTTTCCAGGCTGCTGGCACCATCAGCTGTGTCGCCGTCCAGACAAAGCCTCTTCTTTCCTCCACCAGAGGTGCGAGGGTCTGCACTCTCACCAAGCCTCGTGGATCCCCTCCTTGCAGTGCTGCAAGGGGATCTGCACTCCGGCTCAGACCACCTGGCTCTTCCCCACTGCCACTGCCGCGTGGTTTTCTCCCACTCTACAAATGCTGCAAAGAAGTCTACACTCTTCCAAGTCTGCGTGGTTCTCCCTCTTGCAAAGCTGCAAGGGGATCTGTACACTTCCAAGTGCACATGGTTCTCCCCTTGCAAAGCTGCCACAACTGTGTGGTCATTTTCTTCTACCAGAGCTGTGAGGGGTTCCTCACTCTGGTCAAAACTCATGGCTCCCCACCTTCACCAAAGCTGCAAAGGGTTCTGCATTCTCCTAAGACTGCATGCCCCTCCGCTTAATGGCTGCCTCATCTGAGTTTAAATTTCTGTGCCAATCTTCTTCTACAGCCCCATTTCCAACTCCTTCCATAATCGACTACACTTGCCAGGACTCCCACCCATATCCTTCTAGCTTTACTGGGCTACCATTGTGAATCTGGGCATGTGTGGTCCCATGGTGTGAAGCCAATCATCCCCAAGCTCTCACGCAGGCACTGTAACCAGGGGGAGTTGCCTCCCAGTTAAGTCTTGGGTGGAAGTCACTCCCTTCTCCCTGGCTCAAAGCAAGGGCACAGCTATTTAACATATCTATGACACCAGTTAAAGGATATAGATATGTTAAATGACCATGACCAGGTGAGCTGCAAAACTGTTGCTATGCAAAACAGCTCTCAAAGGCCCGGCTCCATTTGTCCCTTCCCCCAACTCACACCTTTGGGGAGGGAAGGGATGGGGACATCTTAATATTTCCCTGACACCTTGAATTCTGGACCCCATTCCAAATCCCTTTTTGAGGTTCCCCTATTGGCTGCACCCTGTATCAACTGCAAGCAAATCTGTAAACAGAAAAAGAAGTACACTTAGTGAAGCACTGTGGACAGACTTCTGAAAAAAGTGACACACCCTCAAGAAGAGCCTGAGGCAGGTCCTTCGGGAGATTATTCCAGAAGAAGGCATTGTTTTTATAGGAGATAATAGCTCCACGCATGTTATTGTCCCAGAAGACTTTGCAGAGGAGAAGATGTGGAAGTGGAAGACAGTGATTGTGACTATCCTGACCCTGTGTAGGCTGAGGCTAATGTGTGTATTTATGTCTTGGTTTTTAACAGAAAAGTTTAAAAAGTAAAAAATAAATACCTAAATTTATAAATACAAAAAAGCTCCTAGAATAAAGATATGATGAAGGAAAATATTTTCACACAACTGTATCAAGCTAAGTGTTAGGATAAAAGAGTCAAAAATTTGAAAAAGAATTTAAAGTAAAACAGTTACAGTAAGCTAAGGTTAGTTTATTATTGAAGACAGAAAAGTTCTAACGTGAATTTTGTGTGGCCTAACTGTACCCTGTTTATAAAGTCTACAGGTGTGCATGGTCACGTCCTTAGCCCTCAGAGTCACTCACCACTCGCTGACTCATACAGAGCCACTTCCAGTCCAACAATTTCCATTTACATGTAATGCCTTATACAGGTATACCATGTGTTTATCTTTTAAACTGTATTTTTATATTGTGCTTTTTTATATTAAATATGTTTAGATAGACAACTACTGTTGCGTTATAATTGCCTACAGTAATGAATACAGTGCCATTCTGTACAAGCTTGTAGCCCAGGAAAAATAGGCTGCCCTATGCAACCTAGGTGCATAATAGGCTAGACCACCTAGATTGTGTAAGCACACTCTACAGTGTTTGCACAAGAACAGAATTGCCCATTGATGTATTTTCCAGAACACATCCCTGTCATTAAGTGATGCATGACTGTAACCAGATTTCATAAGTCAGGGATAGTCTGCTCCCTTAAGAAATCCACAGACTCTTTGGTGAGACAGACATACAAATATTCACTAGAAACATTGCTGTATAATTGAGTTCCACACAAAGTTCAGCAGTAATACAATCAGTGAGGAGGAGGATTAACTTTGCATTCAACACTTCCCCTTGTTCGCCATCTCTCTCCAAAGTCTCCTTTTATTTCTATAATTGCTGCTGGAGTGTTTATATTATACACATTAAGCCTAAATCTTAATTCATGAAAGCAAGTTGCTTCTACAATTATACTTTTGCTCCCTCTCTCATTCTGTGCCATTGTGAGAACAGAAAACAGAGCAGAAGAACCAGAGTTAATTTAAAAATTTTGTATTACTCATGTTCTATAGAATCAAATGCATTACACATATTTCTAATGGACATACTCATTCTGTGAGGCACACAACAGCCTTTCTGTGCTCAGGGACACTCGACGGCACTTTATAACCACATTTGGAGGCCATTTTAAACAACAAAATTACCCCCCAAAAAGCATAAAAAAGCAAAAAATGAGGCAATTAAGAAAGTGCAAGAGATATGAAAGCTGAAGCACAGATTTTTGCCTTGCGCAACCTTAGCTGAAAATGCATGACCAGGAAAATGCAAAAGTTTCCTCACACTGTGCACTCTAGTGAATGAGTTCAAGGTATCCCAGGTGTGAATTTGGGGGTCCCAAATACATTTTAGAAAGTAGATGAATTTGCAAATACAGTAGCTACACATAATGAAGATTGTCTGTATTGATCGAATAATATCACATAATTAATTTCCAAAAATAGTTTTGCTTAAACCCTACTAATTAAGACCTTAACGATAATTAAAATTAAATACACTTTAATCAGTTAAATGAGATGTCTTTGCTTACAGCTGATAATACATTATAAATCATATAAAATTATTTAAAATCACTCATTTATCGTGATATAGTTGTGACTCACAATTTACTTAATATTATATAATTAATGAGTGTATGTGCATCATAGAGGTGTATATGTATATATGTACAGTGGTACCTTGCTACTCATCTTTAATTCATTCCGGAACTCATGATGAGTGCCAAAACTGATGAGTGCCCAACAATAAACCATTTTCTCTTGTGGGGCAGCATCATGACTCATACAAGTTCTAGCAAGTGTAACAAATCCTGAGCAAGTGCTGAGTACTGAAACATGTTTTCTCCTCAAAATGTGATGAATACAAGGTTCGATGAGTTCTGAAGCTGACAACAACCAAGGTATGCCTCACTCACACACATACACACACACACACGCACACGCACACGCACACACAAACACACACATATAACTTCTGCAAATAATGATTTTAGTATTTTCATCAAAATAACCCCCAAATCTACTCAGTCCCCTTCTGAAGAAATTGCCCCAAATGCTTTTTCTTGGAACAAATTACAACGACATATCATGTTCATACAATTGCTTATAACAAGAATTGATTGGTAATTCAGAGACAGCCTGGTTAGACAGACCATAATAAAAACCAACCAACTGCCTTTGAGGTGGCTTTGTACACAGCTGTTTCTAACTGGGTGGTCCATATTAGATGGTGATAAATGTACCTAGTCATATGACATATCTTGACATGATTAAAATAGGTCCACATGAATAGAGTGAAATACTACACTTCTGGTTGTACCTTATATTGTGTCCAATTATTTTTTTTTATTTTTCTCTTAGCTTTTGTCAATGCAGCTTTGAAATTCCAAGATCCAGTCCATTTAAAATAGTTAACACAATTTCTTGTATCATGACATTTCAGCACAGATCCTTATAATAAACTCTCAACAGGAAAGATAAATTATGTCTTACTTTTATTGGCAATAGGATTGTAAGTGATTATTGCCCAAGCAGTGAAGGCTCAAGCAGTGGAGTGAACTGGGTAAGGTTCACACAAAGGTGACATAAGGCACGAACCCAGGGTCCTGATTTTAGGACTTGTACTCGTGTGGAAAGCACAGCAGCTACTCTGTTTTGTTCATGTGACCACTATTAAGATCACAACATCAGGACACACTCCACATAGCTCCAATGAGCAGTTAAAGTTATTTGCATGTTGAAAATCCACTAGAGGAGAAAAACTCAATTTTACTCTCAGGCATGGACACCGAGTAGAAATTATTTCTGTAATTTGCTGTGTTTTCTTTGTTTATGTAATCTTTTTAATAGACAACTGTTAAATCAGAAGAGACTCCACATACTCAAATTGATTTGTGGGTGGGGAAAAAGTCCCACTGTCTACAAATGGGAGATCAAATATTCGCAAATAAAAACTCAGCATTATCCTCAGGCTTACTACATAAAACCTTACAAGGACAGAATACTTGACTTGCTA